>CM057453.1:748120000-748272500 GCA_016271365.2 Neoceratodus forsteri
TGCGGCGCATGGGTTGGTGGGGGGGAGCTGCACTGTGCTAGACAATGGCCATGTGAATTGGCCCAGAATGGGCATGCTAATGGCCTGTTGCACCTTGCATGGCCACTTTTGTGAATGGGACCTTAGCACATGTGCGCTATTGTTACCAGCCCATTCTCCTGGCTGGCTGTGGGGACAGCGATATTGGGATTCCTGGTGGTTTTCCTGGGTTAGTGCTGCCACCACCTGCCCCATTCACAATCAGATATCACAACCTGCTATCCGACTGTAAGTAGCAGGATTGCCTACCAGAGTAACCGCAAGGTGCAGCACTTTGCCTTTTTTTGTGAATCCTTACCCAGGATTTTAAAACTTCGATGACAGATGAAAAGGGAGGTGCTTTTTTTCCTTTTTTTTTGTCCTGTGGCCAAGATGTGAATAAATTATCATGAGCCTAACTTAAATATGAATAAACTGTAGTGGGTGTATATGAAATGTAGGTAAACTCTCATGGCTGTGTCTTAAATATGTTTAACCACCATAGGTGTACTGAAAATGTGAATAATTAGGAAAGGAAATGGTTGTAGCAGGTTGTGTTGCATTAAATGACGGTTCTGCTAACTTGGATTAATTTCCCTATCCACACTTTGACGGTTGCTAGGAACAAGCTCAGTCCTCAAACGTCTTCAGGCTCAGCACCTCCCACCACCTGCGGTGTCATCTTTCTCCACCCCATCAACGTCAGATTTTCTTTTCCACTGGAAGGGGCAGGACTCCTCCTCTGCAGCTCCTGCAGCATTAGGCTGATTCCATTTTTCAAGCACTGATACCTGGCAAATGTTCAACTGTTCAATAAAATTTTCAATTGATAGTGCCTCTCTCATTTTCTGGTTACCAGTTTGTCATCGATTTAACAATGGACTGCAAGAAACCCAGATTCAAGTGATGCATTCAGGGCCAGCAGAAGATGTTGGCCGTGAATCTGCATAACACGTGACTCTACTGCCTGGAGGCTAATCAAAGTATCAGTGAGTGGGTGCATATGTTACCCGGCATGCATTCTCTGTCAATCGAGGAACAGGTGGTGTGTCTCCTCTAAGGTAAGCCTCGAGAGTGTGAGCAGGCCCCAGCAGCTGCCAAGTCAGCAGTTCAAATGGCAGTAATAAAGGAATAGGTGGCAGCAGCAGATGCATTGTGGGTCTGCAACGTGATGCCCATTGGACTGCTTGGGGGCCTTCCCTTTAGGGTTTGCTGAGAGTTCGAGGAAATGTACCTCACCTCCAGACTTTCAGAGAGAGTGCTTCCCACTGAAAGAAGCACAAGAAGATCTTCATGGTCCTTCAACTCCCCCGATCTATCAACCCTGGTCAAATCACCGCTGGTCAAAGGGGAGGTTGAAGAAAGGGTTGAAGCCACCATGGTTCTCCTCATGGAGCTTCCAACCCTGACCCCTATTGATGAACTGATTGAGGTTTTTCTCAATCCGGTGGACCCATAGTCAGAGGGGGAGATCGTTTTTCTCCACCCGATGGACCCATGGTCACAGGGAGAGGTCAACTGGTTGATAACGAAGACCCTGGTCTTCTTGGTTCCCTCCCTGACAGAAAGGGAGGTGGCTCTGCCACCACCCCTCAGTGAGTTAGTCTGGGTTCTACTGATACCATCCATCCCAGTTTGAGAAATGTGGCGACGGAATAGTGGGGGACAAAACCACACATAGACAATCGAGCCAACAGTCTGCACAAGAAAAAGTAATTTTCTCGGGGTGGGGTGGGCCCAGCACCCCTTATAATATAATCTCCTTAGGGGGCACATGTGGGGGAATGGAGATAATCCCAATGGGTGGACAGAGTCACAGGAGGAAGTGCGGCGTGCACTCCACTTGGGTGAGGGAGAGGATGGGAGTAAGTTGTGGGGCAGGAACTGCTTGGGAAAGTGGGATAGAGCTCACCCGACATAGGAGGGAAGACAAGAGAGGGTGGCCACATGGCAACTCAGAAAAACAAACAAGGAGAAGAGCAAGGAGCTGGGATCCAAACCCCGGATGGCCGTAGGCACCCTTGCTATCCACGGCCTGTTGCTGAATCCACACAGCCATGTTGAGAGCATGCTTCCAAGTCATCAGTGGGAATGTGAAAACAGCCACAGCGATAGCGCTGTTATGTCTGCATTATAGGTTCTCTGTGGCTGTTTTCACAGCCGCCATTTTGAACTTGAGGTTTTGTACCCCTCGGTAAAATCTATGCTCTCTTCACTGGATACCAGTCATCCCTACTCTGGTAAACAATCAGGATCAAAAACCGGGACCAGACCAGTCGGATAAAAAATAGAAAGGCCTTATTTACCTGCAACAAAACTCAGTAAATGAAGCAGCAACTGCCAGATAAGCAGAGGGTGGAAAATACCCCAACTGGTTTCACATGTATTGTGTCTTCAGGAGGATGAACAGTGTAGTTTCAGTCTCCTCTGCTTCGCATACTGAACTTTGTTGTAAGTAAATAAAGCCTTTCTGTTTTTTATCCAGTTGGTCCGGTGCCATTTTTTGATTGTGATTGACAGTTTTTAGATCGTGGCACAGCGCTAAGTGGAGTCAAGATTGTTTCGTGTCTTGCTATCCCCCCTTTGATGTCTGCTGTGAAATCTGTTGTCTCGCTGCCTAAGCATGTGGCCTACACAGCTCTGTTGATGGTCCCCATCACTGTCAATGGTTGCTCCGGACTGAGCTTGAGCTTTTCATCTTCCTCAGAGGACTATCAACAGCATTGGCTCAAATGGAGGTACAGGATAAAGACCTGCTATGACAGCAATGGGTGATCTTACTTCAAGAGGGCTCTTGCAGTAGGTAATTACATATAGGACTGATGCCGGCAGGCGGCAGGACCCCACAGAAAAATGTCTAGCTAGCAGTCCCTGGCGAGGGACTGCCCCCACGTCAGGTGACCGGCATCAGGAGATGTCGGTATAAAGGGGCGGTCCCTGATGCCCGCCTTCCAGTTCTTTCCCGCCGTTAGCTTGTGCAGCCATGAGAAAGTTTGTGCCGTCCAGCCCTATCTTCATAGTTTTTACTGAAATAATTGCTTTTCGACTAATGTCAGGTACCATTGTCGGTGTATGTCGTCCCCTACACCCTCCGAGCACAAAAATAAGTGCGATTCGTGCGGCGCCCAACTACTGCACAAGGACAGCCATTCCCTGTGCCTGTTCTGCCTAGGCCCCGATCACCCAGTCGAGAAGTGCCATCACTGCCTCAGCTTCAACGCGGCTACCTGGAAAAGGTGGCAGCAATCTCTGGAAGCCCATATTCTGAAGAAGAAAATGAGTTCAATGGAAAAGGAGCTCAAAAAACTGAGGCAGGCGTCCACTTCCCCTAAAGGCCATCGGAAGAAGAAGGAGAAGGAGAGGCACCTGGGACAAGGGATCCTCTACCGCGTCTCACTCGGGAGTCTCTGGGACATAGGTTCCTCGACGGCCACCTTGGAGGTTTCTGAGGGGGCGTCGGCCTGCCCATCTGGCTCGCACTTAGGCCTTGCGGGCACCTCCAGGCAATTGGAGGCCTCTGCCCCTGGGTCGGCTGCAGGCTTGCGGCCTACCACTGCAGGCCACTCCGGTAAGTCGGACGTCGGCTCCTCCGTCTGACCAGAGAGGGTCGGTAAGACGCCCGACCCTTCGGGGTGGCGCGCGTCCTCCACTGCACCGGACCAGGCCGATCCCTCTACTCGACCTGCCTCCAGTAATGGCTCCCATAAGTCGGATGCCAGCTCCTCCGGCGTCCGCCGGGAGCTCGCCCTCAAGCCACACGTCTGCTCGTCCGACGTCCAGCTGGTGAAGGAACCGTCCGTCGTACCTGGTTCCCCGCAGCCTTCGCTGCCTTCTGGGGACCCAGAGTCTCCCCAGCCCGACCCCGGGGATTTCTCCCCTCCATCCCCGGGCGATGCTGGGGATCTTCCTCCTCCATCAGACCTTCTTCCACTTGGTGCGCTGGATCTGACGTCAGCTCCCCGGATGCTGGCTCCGACGCCAGCCCCTCCGACATTGGTACCTCCGACGCCGGCTCTGCCAACTCCGGGAGACATCCCACTCCTCTGGGCCCTCCAATGTGGACCCGCCCGTGAGGCCACTGGCTGGGGCCGTCTGCTCCGGCAGCCCCCCGGCTCCCGGGTACCCTCCGTCGTATCCGACACCGACGTACTCGGGGCCGCAGTATCCGGCACCATGGTACCAGACGCCATTTTTTACGACGCCACAGTACTTGACGCCGGGCTACCCACTGCTGGGTTTTGGTTACGCTCCTTACGGGTATAACCCGTATCCTTATCCCCCTCTCCTCCTCCTCCACCAACCTCACAGCCACCGGTGGACCTGCAGGAGACTCTGGCCTCCTGGTGGGCTGAGGCCAAGATTCAGCTCTCCAAAGAGGTCGAGAGCCGCCTTCCGATGACGGTGCCATCCCAGGTTCCCATACATCCGAGGTGGCACACTCCCTCACCACCTCCAGAATCCAGGGTTCTTCCGTCTGGATCGAGAGAGGGGCAGGACACGCTTCTCGGGGGGCTTCCCAAGGGGTCCGTTCCTCCCCCGGGTCTGGAAAGGGAGTCCTTTTCATCTTCATCCTCCTCTTCACCCTCGGACTCCTCGGATTCTTCCAACGGTTGCTCCGAGAGAGACGACGAGCCACGCTCTCCGTCGAAGCCCAGGCCAAGGACTCCTCTGAAGTCTCCTCCAGAAGATCCTTCTTTTACGGAGTTGCTTAAGAAAATCCAGGAGGTTCATCAGTGGCACTCCCTGGAACCAGATCCTCAGCGTCTGAAACGTGCTGAACATCTGGATCTGCCTATGACAGCTCCTACCTTGGTGCCACCCTGGATAGAGCCTCACGCCGACCTCGTTACCACCATATGGAAACAGCTGTCGGCTTTAGCCCCACTTCCTAGGAAGTCGAACAGGCTATATCAGGCTGCGGAGGGTGTTGATTTCCTGGATTCATGCTGACTCGGTCGTGATTAACGCCGCTCATGGCCAGTCGGCCAACCCTAAACATCTCAGCTCATCACCACCTGATAAGGAATCACGCCTTCTGGACCAGTATGGGAGAAAGATCTACGCTTTCTCCACGCTGGGGATCAGGGCTCTGAACTATGTCGGCCATATGGGAGACTACCAGAAGGCCATTCTGACCCAAGTGGAAGCCAAATTGGACTCCCTGCCTCACTCCCAAGTCAAGCAGGAGTTGACTGCTCTTGTCCGCTCTGCTCGTTTGGCCAGTCGACACATGCTTCGTGCGACATACGATGCAGTGGACACTGTTGGACGGAGCTCAGCTTTTGCTGTAGGCCTACAGCATCATGCTTGGCTCCGTGTGTCAGGGTTGGTCCCGGAGGTGCAATCTGCTATCTAGGAAGCGCCTTTCCGGGGGTCGGTGCTTTTCGGTGGTGATGTCAAGGACATCATCACCAATTTGCAAGAGAAGGGGACGGCACTGAAGTCAGTTGATTCCATGTACCATCCCCATCAGCAGCAGTGCGTCCCGCTTCGCATGAGCCGGAATCGGTGGCGTGGCGGCCTGTACTGCACCAGACCTGGCGATCCTCTACTCAACCTGCCTCGGTATGTACTCCCATAAGTCAGATGCCAGCTCCTCCGGCTCGCAGAGCTACCATCTCAAGCCACATGTCAGCTCGGCCGACGTCCGGCTGGTGAAGGAACCGACGACGGACCCTCCCACATCCGTCGTACCTGGTTCCCCGCAGGCTTCGCTGCCTTCTGGGGACCCAGAGTCTCCCCAGCCCGACCCCGGGGATTTCTCCCCTCCATCCCCGGGCAACGCTGGGGATCTTCCTCCTCCGTCAGACCTTCCTCCACTTGGTGCGCCGGATCTGATGTCGGCTTCCCGGATGCTGGCTCTGACGCCGGCCCCTCCGACATTGGTACCTTCGACGCCGGCTCTGCCAACTCAAGGAGACATCCCGCTCCCGTCAGGCCCTCTGGGCCCTCCAATGTGGACCCACCCGTGAGGCCACCGGCTGGGCCGTCTGCTCCAGCAGCCTCCCCGGCTCCCGGGTACCCTCCATCGTATCCGATACCGGCGTACCTGGGACCGCAGTATCCAGTGCCACGGTACCAGACACCATTTTTTCTGATGCCACAGTACCTGATGCCGGGCTACCCACCGCTGGGTTTTGGATATGCTCCTTACGGGTATAACCTGTATCCTTATCCGCCGCCGCCTCCTCCTCCTCCACCACCCTCACAGACGCCGGTGGACCTGCAGGAGACTCTGGCCTCTTGGTGGGCTGAGGCCAAGGTTCAGCTCTCCAAAGAGGTCGAGAGCCACCTTCCGATGACAGTGCCATCCCAGGTTCCCATACGTCCAAGGTGGCACACTCCCTCACCACCTCCAGACTCCAGGGTTCTTCCGTCTGGATCGAGAGAGGGGCAGGACACGCTTCTCGGGGGGCTTCCCCAGGGGTCCGTTCCTCCCCCGGGTCTGGAAAGGGAGTCCTTTTCATCTTCATCCTCCTCTTCACCCTCGGACTCCTCGGATTCTTCCAACGGTTGCTCCGAGAGAGACGACGAGCCACGCTCTCCGTCGAAGCCCAGGCCAAGGACTCCTCTGAAGTCTCCTCCAGAAGATCCTTCTTTTACGGAGTTGCTTAAGAAAATCCAGGAGGTTCATCAGTGGCACTCCCTGGAACCAGATCCTCAGCGTCTGAAATGCGCTGAACATCTGGATCTGCCCTTGACAGCTCCTACCTTGGTGCCACCCTGGATAGAGCCTCACGCCGACCTCGTTACCACCATATGGAAACAGCTGTCGGCTTTAGCCCCACTTTCTAGGAAGTCGAACAGGCTATATCAGGCTGTGGAGGGTGTTGATTTCCTGGATTCTCACCCTCGTGCTGACTCGGTCGTGATTAACGCCGCTCACGGCCAGTCGGCCAGCCCTAAACATCTCAGCTTGTCACCACCTGATAAGGAATCACGCCTTCTGGACCAGTATGGGAGAAAGATCTATGCTTTCTCCACGCTGGGGATCAGGGCCCTGAACTATGTCGGCCATATGGGGGACTACCAGAAGGCCATTCTGACCCAGGTGGAAGCCAAATTGGACTCCCTGCCTCACTCCCAAGTCAAGCAGGAATTGGCTGATCTTGTCTGCTCTGCTCGTTTGGCCAGTCGACACATGCTTCGTGCGACATACGATGCAGTGGACACTGTTGGACGGAGCTCAGCTTTTGCTGTAGGTCTACAGCATCATGCTTGGCTCCGTGTGTCAGGGTTGGTCCCGGAGGTGCAATCTGCTGTCCAGGAAGCACCTTTCCGTGGGTCAGTGCTTTTCAGGGGTGATGTCAAGGACATCATCACCAATTGCAAGAAGAAGGCCGGCCCGTCGGGCTGGCGGTGGGATTTCCGCTTGCGGCGCGGCGACCCCGAGTCGAGGAGCGGACCCGAGTAGTCGGAGGCTGGCCGAAGAGGCTGGATTGAGCATCCGTTGGACTGCTCTCCTTCTCCCGGGGAGGTTCGGGCAGCATCGGCGATGGGGACTCCTAAGCGGAGGCTAGGAACACCAGCTGCCCGGCTCAAAAACATTGGGCGGGGCAGGGGCGTCATCGTCATTGCACGTCCCCCTTCCCAGAAAAACGGAAAAAGGGACGGTTGCCGGCCACCCTCCATGAAGCCCGCCGCAGCTTCGATTAGCCCCCCAGGCCAAGTCCTCCGACCGATTACGGTCTCTGCGGGATGTTCCCTCCTCCATCCCATGGCCCCGCCGTGGGGGGTAAGCCACGGGGTATCGGAGGACTAGAGGCCGATTTGGGGGGTGAGCGCGTCCGTGACCGGGTTGAGAGTACCGGGTGGCCGCAACCAGGTTGGTGGGAAAATAAATAAAAAAAAAAACATTTGCAGAGAAGGATGGCACTGAAGTCAGTTGATTCCATGTACCATCCCCATCAGCAGCAGCGCCATCCTTCGCAGACGGAATCGGCCCAAGGCAAACCCTGGAAGGCAAGCCACAAACGCGTGCCCCGGCTGCTAAGCCCCCAGCCCAAAAAAAGCAGCGGGTGCTTCAGCTGCGATGCTTCCCCACACCACCTGACTCCTTCCCTCTCCCACAGCCTCCGGACTCCCTGGAGGAACCGGTAGGAGGGAGGTTTTCCCTCCACCTTCCAAGCTGGGAGAGGATAACGACAGATTCTTGGGTGCTCCAGCTCATAGCAGAAGGACACTCGATAGAGTTTCTTCAGAAACCACCTTGTCACCCCCCTCTGGAGTCGTCATATTCAAGGGAACATCTTCTCTTGGTCCAGGAGGAAATTTCATCTCTCCTGCTGAAACAGGCAATAGAACCCGTCCCCCTTCATCTGCACGGGATCGGGTTACTATTCCCATTTCTTCCTGGTCCCAAAGAAGACAGGAGATCTCAGACCAATTTTGGATCTCAGTTCCCTGAATCTTTTGTAGAATACAAAAGGTTCAGGATGCTCTCTTTGCAGAGCCTTCTGCCCCTCCTCCGGCCGGGTCAATGGCTGTGTGCTCTGGATATGCAGGATGCTTATCTGCACATTCACATTCACCCATCCCATCGCAAATACCTTCGTTTTTCGTTCCAGGGGGACCACTACCAGTTCAAGGTGCTCCCGTTTGGTCTATCCGCCCCAAGTGTTTACCAAATGCCTGGCAGTGGTGGCGGCCCACCTGCGTACCGAGGGAGTGCAGGTTTTCCCGTACCTGGACGATTGGCTCCTGGCTGCCTCATCCAGGGAGGAACTCCTGCGATTCCTCTCCCTTACCCAGCAGATTTTTGCCTGCCTGGGTATTACCATCAGCCATTCCAAGTCTCAACTGGTCCCATCCCAGAGACTACAGTTTACTGGGGCGATTCTCGATACGACCACGGGCAAGGCCTTCCTGCCTCTGGACAGGGTGTCCACCCTCCAGACCCAGATAAGTCTGCTCTCCGACTGCAGGACGGTCTCGGCGAGGTCGGTCCTCCACCTTCTCGGGCTCATGGCAGCTGCTATCCTGACGGTTCCTCACACTCGACTCCACATGAGAATTTCTCAGTGGACTCTACGCTCCCAATGGGATCAGCTAGTGGACGACCTAAATCACCCAGTTCTGGTCTCCTCGCTGATGCTCCGAGACTTGCAATGGAAGATGGTTCGAGAGAACCTGTTTCAGGGAGTTCCTTTCTTTCGTCCTCCCCCCTCCCAGACTCTAACCACAGACGACTCGGGCAAAGGTTGGGGAGCCCATCTAGGCCCTCATCAGACCCAGGGCTCCTGGTCCAAGCTAGAACAAACTCACCACATCAGTGTGCTCTCCAAGCCCTTCACCAATACATCCTTCCCAGCCACTTAGCCGTCCAGACGGACAACATGTGCGTGGTGTGGTACATCAACAAACAGGGAGGGACTCGGTCCTACCTTCTTTGCAGGGAGGCAATGAGGGTTTGGGATTGGGGCATACAACACGACCTTCACCTCACGGCAATTCACGTTCCGAGAGTTGACAACACCCTGGCAGACAAGCTAAGTCGCTCTTCTGCTCTGACTCACGAGTGGGAACTGGACCATGGGGTCCTAGACAATATCTTCCGACTTTGGGGAACACCACAGGTCGACCTGTTCGCATCCCCTCTAAATGCAAAACTTCCCATCTTCGGCTCGCTCATTCCAGAGCGAGGCACTTTTTGGAGCGACACTCTGTCTCTAGACTGGAAGGACAGTCGTCTATGCCTTTCCCCCAATTGCACTTATCCCACGAGTCTTGCAGAAACTAGCTTCAGAAGGAGCACGAATGATTATGATTGCTCCTTTCTGGCCCAGGCAAGTTTGGTTCTCTCTTCTACAACAATACTCAGAGGAATCCTCCTCTTCCTCTTCCTCTCTCTTGAGGTTTACTGACCCAGGATCAGGGGACCCTGGTCCATCCAGGCCTCAAATCCTTCAGCTGCATGCATGGCTCCTGCAGACTTAGCCCAATCCGCTTTGAGTGTCTCCCAAAGTGGCGGAGATTTTGGTGGAGGCCAGAAAACCCTCCACCAGATCCACTTATGCCATGAAGTGGAAAAGATTCACTATCTGGGCTGCTTTCAAGAACGTGGAACCCTTCTCCTGTTCAGCGGGGCTTCTGCTGGAGTATCTACGTCATCTGTTTGACCTGGGTCTCAGTCATTCTTCTCTGAAGGTACACATGGCAGCCATCTCGGCCTACCATGTTCCCTTTGCAGACAAAGCTTTCGCTCAACTGGAGGTCTCTAAGACCTTTCTCAGAGGGGTCCTCCATCTGAGGCCCCCCATCCGTACTCCTGCTCCCCCTTGGGACTTGAACTTTGTCCTCAAGAAACTTACTCTCCCTCCCTTCAAACCTGCAGCTTCTGCAGATTTGAAGTTCCTTTCGTGGAAGACTCGATTCCTGGTGGCCATTACTTCTGCTCAGAGAATTTCTGAGCTCCAGGCCCTGATGTGTAAAATCCCATACTTGATTTTGCACAAGGAACGTGTTGCTCTTTGCACGAATCCTAGGTTTCTTCCTAAAGTAATAGCAGAGTATACTCTAAATCACTCCATAGAGTTACCTGCTTTTTTCACACAGTACTCCAATCAAGGAGAGTATTTACTCCATACTATGGATGTTCACCGGACTCTGAGATACTACACCAACAGGACGAAGGATCTCAGAAAGACTGATCAATTGTGTGTCTCTTTTGCTCATAAAAGGGAAGGCAATGCTGTTTCCAAGCAATGCCTATCATAAGTGGTTGGCTCATTGCATCACTTTCTGTTATGACAAATACAACAAGACCCTCCCGGGTCAAGTAAGAGGCCACTCCACCAGAGGAGTAGCTGCCTCAGTGGCTTGTTTCAAGAATGTGTCTGCGGCAGACATCTGTGCTGCCGCCACCTGGACTTCCGTCCATACCTTTACTAAACATTACAGTTTGGATGTTGCCTCTCGCCGTAGAGCAGGCTTCGGGCTGGCTGTTCTGCAAGGCCTCTTATCTTGAGGCTTGCACAGCTATAAGTACTTTTTGGGGTAGGTTTCCTCCTCCCGGTGCCTCTCTTTGTTCCAGACTGCTTGGGATTCAGTCCTATATGTAATTACCTACTGCAAGAGCCCTCTCGAAGTAAGATAGTACAGTTAAGTAAGAACTTACCATAACATTAGATCTTCAAGAGAGGCTCTTGCAGTAGGTAATACCTTCCCTCCCTCCATCCCCCTAGGCTTTTTCAGCTCCCTTTCTAGTGAGGAAATATCTGCTCCTCTCTCGTCCGGCCTTTCTGGCCCGTGGTGGAAAGAACTGGAAGGCGGGCGCCAGGGACCTCCCTTTATACTGGCGCCTCCTGATGTGGGCGGTCCTCACCAGGGACTGTTAGCTAGAAATTTTACTGATAGTCCTGCGCCTGTCGCGCCAGTCCTTTATGTAATTACCTACTGCAAGAGCCTCTCTGAAGATCTACTGTTACGGTAAGTTCTTATGTAACTGTACTTTCTAGGACATGGATATGTTGTTCATCCACACTATCTGGCAGGTTCCTTGTCGCTTAAATCTTGCCGGAAGATCTTCAAGCTGGCTCCTCCCACCCAACCGGGTGGTAAAACTCTCAGCTCCGCCCCATGAAGCCAGATCTTCCTTACCGCTTGGAAGCTCAGGTTCCCTCCTTAGCGCTATGCGTTTTTCGACTGGTTCCTGATTCTTCGGTTTGTCCGAATTTAGTTTTTGAAGTTTTCTAACTTTGGTCTTCTTCCCTCGTGGCTACAATGGACAATTCGTTTTCCGGCTCTCAGAGGTGCACTGGTGGGCGGATTATCTCCAGGACTGATCCGCACTCCACGTGCGTATACTGCCTCGACTTGGACCATGACCCACAAGTTTGCGAATTGTGCTGCGCCTTTTCGACCAACATCCTGGAGGGTCGTGCAGCCCGATTGGGGCTTGGGCATCCCAAGGTTTTTCCCCCGCCGGTAAAAATCTATAGAAGCTCATCGGGCGGTGTCCGCGTCGGCTGACTTGGCTGAGCAGCTCGAACTCTCCATCTCCCTGGAGGAGGCGGCGGCCAAGGCCGCATCTCCCTCACCCTCAGTCACGGCATTTATCCCGCTCTCTTTGAGTTCCTCTCAATCGGCTTCGTTCAAGGAGCTTCGCCAGTCCCTCTCCACGAAGGGAGAGGGGCCATCGGGACATGCCTCTCGGCCCAGGTCGAGGGAGTCGCAGGGTAATTCCCATCATCAGCGTTTCTGGGTGCGGGAGAGGTCTCCTTCCCCAGACTGCCGACCTTCGACTTCGGTCGAGGTTGCAGCTCAGGCCGTTGGCTTCACAGTGTCCCCATCAGGCCAGCCTGCCAAGACTCCTGTCGACGTTGTCGAGTTTTCTCTCGACCCGTCACCCGGGCGGTCGACTGCAAGAGCCGTCAACCCTTCGCCAGTTTCCCCGGTGGAGGCCGAGGTTCTGCCTGCGCCTTCGGGGCGGCAGTCCTCAGTCAATCTGTCCGAGTCGAGGGAACAGCGGGTGTCCCCCGCTCCTTCCCAGACCCACCCTCGGTTTCGCTGAGGATCTGGGTCTCGGTCCTCTTCTCGGTCATGCCGCTCCTGCCGACTTCGGCGGTCTCGGTCGGGGCACCGAGTTAAGGCAACACCGTCCTCCTCGCCTTCCTCCTCGGATGAGGAGAGGCTTCGACGCAGATGGTGTCAACGTTACAAGGAGTTTATGTGGCAGCAGTTGCTGTTGTCCGGGAATCAATCGACTCCGATTCATTCCCCGTCTATCAAGCAGCTGCTGCCTGAACGGCCAACGCAACTGCTCGCTGCAGTCGAGGTGCCCACTTCTGGGCCAGTTGTTCGACCAAATCTTGCTGCCCTACCGATTGTGGTGGAACCTCGGTTGGGTCACGGCCTGTCCCGCAGGTTGTCGGTCACCCTCACTCCCGCCCACCCTCGGCGGGTGAGGAGAGGCTCAGGCCTGAGGCAGCTTTTTGCAGACCCTTCGGAGTCCGACGATGACTCCTCCGTGTTCCCCAGGTGGGAGGACCTGGAGTCCTCCCTGGACCGGTCTTTGGACGACAGCCCATCGTCCTTCCTGGGTCTGCTCAGGCTCATTTCGGAGTTCACCAGGATGCAGCTCGAGCCCGTGTCCAAATGGGCCTATTATCCCCTGACGGAGATCCTAGACCGAGGGGTTTCACCCTCGGAGGCCTTCCCTGTGGCTGAGGCCATTGTCGGCCCAGTCTTGGAGCTTTGGCAGCTGCCTACTTCCTGTCCTGTGTCTTCGGCCAGGATAGCCAGGAAGTATGCTGTCCCTATCGGTTCTTTGCCTGGTTTTTCGGAGCACCCCTCTGCTGAGGGGTTAGTTACCGATAATGTCTTCCAGCGTTCCGTGAACGCTTGGGATGTGGATAGGCCCCCCGACAAAGAGTCCAAAAGGATGGACTATGTCGGGCGCAAGGGTTACACCGCGTCCTCCCTAGGCCTCCGACAGGCCAGCTCGGCCGCGCTGATGGCACATTTCTCCCACGCCCTCTTGGGCTCCCTGGATGAGGTGCTCCCTCATCTCCCAGCTGACCTGCTGACCATGGTCCGGCGGGTGCGGGACCAGGGTAGGGCGGTGGCTAAGCAGCAGCTTCAGACTGCTCTGGACATAGGTGATTCCTGTGCCAGGTCAGTGGCAGCCGCGGTGGCCATGCGCTGCAGGGCGTGGCTGAGGATATCCACCTTCTTGGCGGATACCCAGCACAAGTTGGCGGACATCCCCTTCTTGGGGACTGACCTCTTCGGCCCTGGAGTGGAGGGACACCTCCAGGGGACCGAGAAGTCCAATGCCACTCTGGACTCGGTCACCCCCACCCAGAGGGACAAGGGCCGCCAGCAACCTTTGTGTAAGCCCCTTCATCCTTCGGCCCCTGCAGCATGACCGGCCCATCAACACCAGCATGATGGCCAGCAGGCTTGCATTTGGCATCCTGAACCCAAGCCAGTGGCTTCTTCTAAGGGGAAGCAAGGAGGTAAAGGCTCAGGAGCTCCCTCAGCCAGTCCCTCCTCCAAGCCTGCTCAGTGACGGGCTGAGGGCCGCCGCCCCCAGCCTCGTCACCCCTACCCAGGTCCCCCCGTGGGGGGATGGCTGCACCACTTCCTCCACCTGGTCCGCTATCACCACGGACCGCTGGGTGTTGGAGGTGCTGGGAAAGGGCCTGCCTCTGGAGTTCGAGCAGGCCCCACCCTTTCGAGCCGTCGCCCCTCGGGGGGGGGGGCCACGGGGTCTTCAGCCTCGCTGTCGGCCCACCGAGCCGATATTACCCTGCTCCTCGAAAAAGAGGTGATCAGGAAGGTGCGGATCCTCCTCCAGATCCAGGGTTTGTGTCCAGGTTTTTCCTGGTCCCCAAACGGACGGGGGGGGGCTGGCGCCCCATTCTCGACCTGCACAAGCTGAACTACTTCCTAAGGTCTCAGACCTTCTGGATGGTCACTCTGACTCAGATACCCCATCCTTGGAATGAGGCGTGTGGCTCTGTTTCCTGGACCTCCAGGACGCATTCTTCACATTTCGATCCGTCCGTTTCTTTAGAGACTCCTCCACTTCAGAGCGGGGGGATCTCTTTACGAGTTCCAGGCCATACCCTTCGGCCTCTTCCCAGCTCCCAGGGTATTCTCCAATGCATAGCAGTGGTGACAGCATTCCTGCGGCGCCGAAGGGTCCGGGTGTACCCCTACCCGGATGGCTAGCTGATTGCAGCCCCCTCCAGAGCAGAGGAGGAGCGGTCCAGAGTTCTGGCCCTCCAGGTTGCTCTCAGATGGGCCTCCTCTTCAACAGGGCCAAGTCGGAACTTGTGCCGAAGCAGGTGATTCTTTCATTGGGGCAGAGCTCGGCTCCCGGCGGACAGGGCCAAGGTTCTTCCTCCTTTGTCCAGTCATGTCTGGTTGGGCAATCGCGCCCTGCCTGGGACTTCCTGTGCCTCCTGGGCCTCATGGCAGTCTGCACCGGCGTGGTCCATTGGGCCCGTTGGTACATGCGTCCCCTTCAATGGGGGCTGGCCAGCCAGCGGTCACAACGCTGCGATCCTTTGGACCAGCCCGTGACAGTAACCCAGGGGATGTAGAACGCTCTCTGATGGCAGACCGTTCCAGCACATCCGCAGGGGGGCATCCCGTTCATTCGTCGGACTAGCTGTGGTCCTTTCTTCTTCTTCAGCAAGGGCTTCAGTCGACGACCCTTAAGTGCTCCTGGCAGCCACCTCTGTCCTCCAGGCGCAGGCCGGAAGGCAGTCGGTGGCGCAGGAAAGGTGGTCTGGTGCTTTTCCAAGGCCTTGATCACACTTCCCCTCCAGGGAGAGAATCTCCACCTCCGTGGGATCTACTGCTGGTATGGGCTTAGCTCACGGGCAAGCCATTCGAACCAATGCACAGGTGCGATTCTCCCACCTGTTGTGGAAGAACACCTTCTCTGTGGTTACCACGTCAACCAGAAGGATGGGAGAGCTCCAGGTGCTTCCTTCGAGTCTCCCTATCTGGTCTTCCACAAGGACAAGGTTGTCCTGCGTCCCACCCGAAGTTCCTTCCGAAGGTGGTATCGGAGCTTCACCTTAACCGGGTGTTGACTCTGCTGGTGTTCTACCCCATTCACACCTCGGAGGCCGCATATAGGCTCCATTTAGACCCTAGTTGAGTGCTCGCCTTCTCAGGGAGTGTAGGGCTGAAGTTCGGGAGAGGTTCGCCAGCTGTTTGTCATCTGCGCTGAAGCTGCACCTGGCAGACCTGCAGACGATGAGAGGGTGGGTCACCTCCTGCATAGATCTCTGCTATAGGTGGGCGGGCATGGAGCCTCCCAGAGGGATAAGAGCTCATTTTACCCGCCTTACTGCTGCATCGGTGGCTGCTTCCGGGGATGTCCCTATCCAGGATATCTGCAGGGCTTCTACCTGGAAGTCGGCACATACCGTTTTACCCCCTACCACATCGACCTTGGGTCATGCCGGGATGCTGGTTGGGGCCTCGGTTCTCCAGTCTTTATTCCCTAAGTAGGTGCCTGCCCCCTCCCTCCCGGAGAACTGCTAGGGTCTGCCAGATAGTGTGGATGAACAACACATCCATGTCCCTAGAAATACAGGTTACTCACCTGTAACAGGAGTTCTAGGTATGGTTTTGTGTTCATCCACACCTCCACCCGACCTCCCGGCTCGGACGCACAACCTGGCTTCCAGCGGCTAGATCTGCATCATGGGGTGGAGCCGAGAGTTTTACCACCCGGGTAGGTGGGAGGAGCCAGCTTGAAGACCTTCCGGCAAGATTTAAAGCGGCAAGGAACCTGCCAGATAGTGTGGATGAACAACGTATACCATTCCTAGAACTCCTGTTACAGGTGAGTAACCTATATTTCTCTGGTGCTGGTTAACCTCAGCCCCTTCAGTCACTCCATGGGTTTAATTGGCCTCACAGCCTCAACCAATGTGCCACTACCCCGGAACTTCTGGTTTAGCCGATCGTAGTGGTGCCCCCTCCTCCCAAACTTAAGTGGCACCCATAGGTGCTGACCAGAGTCTGGCTTACCAAGGTGCCTCTTGGTGGTTTTCACAGGAATATTAGGGTTGTCTGCACCCTAGAAAAGTGTTGGAGATTGGTTTTCAAGGGGAACCCCATCTCAGATGGGGAGTCCTGGACGGCTTTCTTGAGTTGAAGTCGACTTGTTGATCTAAACTCATCCGATTGTCAATGCTCAGGGTGAGTCAACCTCTTTTTCCACTCTCCTGCAGCACATGTTGAAGACCTTGAATGTGTCCTTGGAGATGGTCAAGAGGAAAGAACAGTATTTTTTCATGGACATCTTGGAACTGAATGAGTCACCGGGGGTGGCATTCACAGTGGCTGAAGCTGTCCTGGGGCCAGTGCTGAGTCTCTGCCAGCACCCTGTATCCTGCCAGCAACTACCATATGTATGGTCCACAAGTACACAGTCCCTATTGGGAGTCTCTCTGGGTTTTCCAAGCTCCCCTTTGCTGAAGGGCTCATGTCTGACTTGGCCTTTTGGGAGAATGAAAGGCCAAAGAGACCTGGACCAGCAACCTGACAATAAGTTCAAACACAGGACCTCTTGGGCATGAAGGTCTGTGTGGCACCTACCTTGGCCTTTGGCAGTCTAGCTGTGTCATGCTCGTGGCCAGGTGTGGTCATACCCTCTTTGACCTTGTTACCATGTGTCTTCCTCTGCTCCTGGCCTTGGCTGAGTCTGAGGCCAGAGCCATGAGGGATACTGGCTGCATGTTTGTTAAGCACCAGCTGCCAATGGCCTTGGACTTGAGTAACTTGTATGCCTGTGTCATGGCTGCAGCTGTGTCCATGCACCGTAGGACCTGACTGCATCTCTACCTTTACCCTGGAGACCCAGCATAAGTTGGTGAATGTGTCATCTTTGGGCACCATTCTTTTCGGCTCTGGGTTGGAGGATCATGTCACTTGGCATTAGGATGTCCAGTGTAACCCTGGACCTGTTAAATTTGTCACAGCAGGCTAGTAAACCTGCATTGCTATGAAGAGCTCCTTTTGTGGCTGTGGCCACCAGCCTTAACAGCAGCATATGCTTTTCCAGCCATATTGCCCCAAGCTCAAGCAGGGCAGTCAGGGCAAGAAAAGGGGGGCAGTGGTGCATCCGTGCCCAACCAATCAGAACCCCTCCTTGGTTGCCAATTGACTGGTTGCAGCATGCCATTTGCCCTCCCATTTGGTCCCTGTTGGAGTTTCTAGTCTGGGATCAGCTTCTCCACTTTTTTCCACAGTTGTCCGCCATTACTTCAGACAAGTGGATGCAATAAGTGGTAGATTCGGGTCTGCCTCTTGAGTTTGAGGCTCTCCCACCATACCAACCCCAGGCACCAAGGGAGTCCAGGGTGCCCAAGGGCATGCTGACCACACTGCAGAGCAAAATCGCTCCGCTCCTCCAGCACAGCACAAGATTAGGTAGCAGATGCCATGACTTCACAGTGATATGTCTCCCAGTACTTTCTGGTACTAAAGCAGATGGGGGGCTGGCTCCCCAATCTGGTTCTGCATGAACTGAACACATTTATACGCAAGAAGTTCAATATGGTCCCTCTAAGCCAGATCATATCATCACTGGAGGCTGCGGTATGGTTCTTCTCCCTAGACTTCCAAGACACTTTCCACATTCCAGTCCATCCATCCCACCACCAGTTTAGTACCATTCTGATTGGAAGAGGTTCTGTGCCAGTTCATGATGCTTCCGTTTGGTCAGTCATAGGCACCCAAGGTTTTTACCAAGTGCCTTTCAGTGGTGGCAGCATACATCAGGGGCAGAGGTGCCTACCTGAACAACTGGCTTGTCACGGGCATCTATAGGGAGGCAGTGGAGCAACCCAGGGATCTGTCCCGCCAGACCTTTAAGGATCTTGTCCTCCTGTTCAGTTCAACCAAGTCCTAGCTGGTTTCTACACTGGTAATCAAATTTATTGGGGTGTCATTGGTTTTGCTCCGAGCCGGGGCTCACCTGCCTCTGGACAAGCACTAGACCTTACATCTGTTGCTTGATCCTTTCAGATGGGGCAATCGCACCCAGCCTAGAAATTCTTCCAGCTATTAGGGTACATGGCAGCATCAACCAGCATAGTCCACTGGACTCGCTGGTGAATGCTACCCCTCCAGTGGGAAACTGGCCACTAGTTGTCTCAGTGCCATGATCACATGGAACACTCAGTCATGGTGACACACCCAATGCATGATGCCATCAAATGGTGGCTGTGTTCCCAGAACCTCAAGGAGGGTATTCCCTTTGTCAGCCCAGAGCTGACCCCCATGCTGATGACAGATGCATCTTTGGTGAGGTGGGATGCTTCGTGTGACTGGCCACATTGCCCACAGGGTCTGATCACCCAGTGAGACCCAATGTCACATCAACCAGCTGGAGCTCCGTGCAGTGGATCTGGCACTGATAGAGTTTTCTCTGTTGATTTGGGGTCAGATTGTGCAAGTCCATACTGACAACACAACCACCATGTTCTAGCTGAACAGCACATTGCTTGCCTCTGTTTCAGGAGGTGTTCCAGTCTTTGGCATTGGTGCACAGCCAGCAGGTGGATCTGCTGGCGACACATATCACAGGAAAGAACAGCCAGCTGGATATACGTTCTGCCAGGTTGGCGAGACGTCACATGAGTGGTTCCTGCACCAGGATATGGTAGAGCAGCTGTTCTCCCAGTGAGGTAAACCCCTGGTGGACCTGCTTGCCTAATGGGGAAAAAAAGAAAACTGAGGCTGTTATGTGCCCACCCCCTCAAATGAGTACGCTGCTGGGGATACTGTCTGTCAGTCTTGCACCCAGGGCCTTCTGTACATCTTTTCTTCCTTCCCCTTTAAACACAGTGTGATTCTCAAGGCTAGTCAGGACAAGGTGAACCTAATTGCTTCAGGCTGTTCTAGGCAGTTTTGCTACCAAGATCTCCTCAGCTTTAGTAGCGGGTCCCTGAGGCAGCTTCTGCTCCTCCAGGACCTACTGTCAAGACAAGAGGGAACTGTCCATCACCAGGACCTTCAGTCACTCTGTCTCTCAGCCTGGTACATAAGTGGCTAGAGTTCCAGCCTATGGGCCTTTTGGAAAACATTCTCCATGCTGTGGAGGTGTTCTGTAATGAAAAAACTCATAAAGCATATGCTTTTAAATGAATGAGATTCTTGCTTTGGTGCAAAGGCAAGGATCTCAATCCCCTTGCCTTCCCAGTAACTATGATCCTCAACTACCTTTGATCCCTGTCTCAATCAGAGCTGTGAGCCACAATCCTAAAGGTGCACCTGGCAGCTATCTCTATACTGGCCACAGGCTAGTATGCAGATGGGTGTGCAAGAGAAGGTGGTCAAGTGCTTTTTCAAAGGCCTGAATCTCTTGTTCCCTCTGGTGCACAAATCACTGCCTCTGTTTGACTTACTGCTGGTGCTTGCAAGCTGATTGGTGAACTATTCGAGCCAATGTAGAAGTGTGAATTATCATACTGACATGGAAAACCATGTTCTAGGGTCGTAGATATGATGCACTATCCACACTTCTGACAGTAATATTCTTTCCCTCTAAGACTTGCTAGAAGGTCTTCAAGCTAGCTCCTCCCACTCACCCAGGTGGTATTCACTTTGTCACCACCCCATGACATTAGATCTTCCTTTCCGCTGCAAGCATCAGGTTACCTTCATCGCAGCTCTGCACTAGGTATAGGCCTAAAACATTTCCAGTCTTCGAGCCATTTGATTTCTATCTTTTTTTTTTAACCCTTGCTCTGTTTTTACATGGATTCCAAGAGCACAGATCAGGTCCTGGCATTAAGCAGTGCATGGCATGCTCTCAGAAAATGTTGCGCACTGATCCACACTCTGCGTCTGTCTGTTGCTTGGGGCACAGCATGATCCATAGGCTTTTGGCCTGTGCTGGTCCCTTCAGCCATCCACATTGCAGGACCATTATGCCTGCCTCCTCTTGGGCCACCTGGACCAATGGGACCCACCTGTTGGGTCCAAGGACATCTGCAATACAGTTTCTGTGGTGGCCAGTTTGGCTGCACACCTGCTGCCTTTGAGGAGGCCGTGGCTTGGTCACCGGACGCTGCTTTGTCCACCTTGGTTCCATCAGGCTTCAGTGCCTTATTTTCAGGGGCATTCAGGGACTTGTGCTAGTCCCTACCTACCCTCAGGGAGACCTTTCTCCAGGGTCCAGAGCTTCAAGGGACTCCAAATCCAAGACGTCCCATTGAAGGTCATGGGTTCAGAAGTGGGCTTGCTCCTCCTGTTCCCGAGCTTCTGCTTCTGGATCAATGGCTGTTGAGCGGTCATCTTCGGCTGACATTTCTGCTTTTCCGGTCCAGGCCGCTGGCCCCATGGTTTCCCTGTTGGGCTTGCCAGCCAAGACACAGCTGGACTAGCCGGCAGACAACTTTCTTGACTTGGTCAAACCATTGTTGGAAGATGGTGGGAATGATTCCCTTTCAAAAATTCCAGTCCATATGGCCCTCTCACAAGAGGGACCAGATAAGCCGATCCCTTGGGGGATTGACCTTCTGGAGGTTCCTTGGCATACTACTCTTTCCCCCATATCTCCTCCCCAACAACCAATCCATCGTCAGTCGCAGTCACAGTTGAAGTCCTGATCAGGCGCGGTCAAAGTTTTGGGACTTTCAACGTACCAGCTCTCAACCATTGATCAAGAGGTGCCATTGACACTCCTCATCCACTTCTTCCTTGTCTTCTGGCAAGGAACAGCTATGCCGCAAATTGCGGCACTGATATCAGGAGCTTGTCTAGCAGCAGTGGATTCTCGGCCATGGCCATGCTGCACAGCAGGTCCCAGCACTCTCCTGGTCACTGATGCCATGGCCTGTGCTGGTTCCTCTGGTCGAGCCAGCGCCAGCTTCCTCACCAACTCAAGTGGATCCGCGCCTCCCAGCCCTTGCACCGGGCCCGTCAAGGCTTTTGCACCCCGCGCTCTGGGCTTCCCGTAGGCTCTTGATGCAGATTTCACACTTCAGCGAGCGTCAGATTGTCAGTGGGGAGCTGGGGTCATGGGCGGTGTTTGAGGAGTCCTCCGACTTAGAGGACTCCTCCATGCACTCCCCTAGGACCCCGGCCTTTGACCAGGAATCCTATGAGGAGCTCTCTTCAGAGCAGGTGCTGACTTCCTTTGGGGCTCTGCTCCAAGTAATCTCAGACTCTATGGGGATCCCACTGGAACCAGTACAGAAGTGGGCTAAATACCCCTTAACTGAGATTTTGGACAGGGATGACTCCCCTGGGGATGCCTTTCCTGTAGCAGATGCCATTCATGATCCGCTCTGGAGCTGTGGCAGTGCCCTTCCTCCTGTCCAGCCGTGACCTGTATGGTCTGCAAGTATGCAGTTCCTACTGGATCTTTGCCTGGGTTCACTGACCATTCTTCAGCTCAAGGTTTGGTCACCGACTCAATGTCCCAACACATGGGCAATGTCAGAATCATTGACGAACTCCCAGACAAGGAGTCCCAAAGTTAAACCATGCGGTGAAGAAGGTTCACGCTGCTTCCGACCCTGGGCCTTCAGCATGCCAGTTTGGTCGTTATGATGTCTAACTTTTCCATGCTCTCTGGTAATGTTTAGATCAGGTTATTCCTGCCTTTCTGCAGATTTGCAGCTTGTGGTTAAGATGGTCTGTTACCAGGATGTGCCATAGCAAAGCAACAGCTCCAAATGACCCTGGACATCAGTGACTCCTGTGCCAGGTCCGTGGCTACTGCAGTGGCCATGTGGTGCAGGGCATTGCTCAGGATCTCAACCTTTAAGGCTGAAGCCAAAGTTGGTGGACGTCCCCTTCTTGGGTACTGACCTGTTCAGACCTGGTGTCGATGGTCATTTCACCTACATGCAGAAGTTCAGTGCCACCCTGGACTCCATGACATTCTCTCAGAAGGATGTTAACAGCCAGAAATAATGGAAAAAGCCCTTACAGTTTCAGCCCTCTCGGCGTCTCCATCCAAACCGCTGCAGCCCTAGTTGGGGCAGTATTGCTACCGAGCCCAAACATAGCTGTAGCCTCCTCTGATCCTAAAAATCCAGAGGACAGGGGGCCGGGCTCCCTTGGCAGCCAGCTCCAGAGCCGCCTCCAAGCCTGCCCAGTGATGGGTCGGGGTGTTATTCTCCACCCATTGAGTCCTAACCCGGATCTCCTGTTGGGGGCTGGCTCTGCCATTTCACGCATGCCTGGTCCATCATTACTTTGGACAAACGGGTGCTCAAAGTGGTGGATTGCCGCTTGCCTCTAGAATACAAGACTCTCCTGCCCAGCTGAGATTGTGCTTCAAGTGAAGAGGTGGTTTCTGTGGACATGTTGTCCACCCTTCGGGAGGACATCACCCAGCTTCTTCAAAAGGAAGCTGTGGCCCATGGCCCAGATGGCTGGTCCGGGGTTCATCTCCAGATATTTTCTAGTCCAAAATGGACAGGTGGGGGGGGGAGGTTGGTGCCCAATAATGGATTTTAATGACCTCAATCAGTTTTTGTGGCCACACAAGTTCTGGATGGTCACTCTGAATCAACTCATTTCATCCTAAGAGCGGGACATGTGGTTCTGCTCTCTGGATCTTCAGAATGCTTTCTTCCATATCCCAATCCATCCATCCCACCAGCAGTTCTTGCAGTTCCATTCAAGAAGGGATACTTTCGTGTTCCAGTCCATGCCGTTCAGCCTTTTCTTGGCCCCAGAGTCTTTACCAAGTGCATAGCAGTGGTGGCAGCATTCCTGTGGCACCGGCAGTCTAGGTGTACCCTTACCGGGTGACTGACTGATCACTGGTTCCTCCAGGGTGGAGGTGGAGCAGTCCATGGACCTGGCACTTCAGACCTGCTCAGCCTTGGGCCTTCTGGTCAGCCTGGCCAGTTGTGACTCAGACACTCAGGGTCACCATTTCATTGTGCTAGAGCTCGGCTCCTTGCAGGCCAAGGCTTGACTCCCAGTGGACATGGTGGAAGATCTTATCTCCTTTGCCCGATCATTTTGGGTTAGGTAATTGCTCCCCTGCCAGGACTCCTCTGCTGCTGGGGTGCATGGCATCCTGCAACAGCATGGTCCAGTGGGCCCACTGGTGGATGTGGCCCCTACAGTGGGAGCAGTCTATCAGTGATCACGAGGCTTGGTCACCTCTACCAGCGGTTATGATGACACAGCCTATGTGGCATGCCATCCAGTGGTGGCTCATCCTAGTACATCTGTAGGATGAAGTCCCCTTCATCTGCCCAGAGGTGACACTCACTCTCATGACTGACACCTCTCTCATGGGATGGGGAGCCCACCTGAGGGACCACAGGGTCCACAGGCTTGGGACCCCCAAGGAGTCCCAGTGTCACATGAACCTGTTGGAGCTCCATGCAATGTGTCTATCTCTTATAGCCTTCACTCCAGTTGTGCGGGGTCAGGTCATTTAGGCCCAGATGGACAACATGATGACCATGTACTACCTCAATAAGCAAGGCTTGATGCATTTCCTAACATTGTGCCAGGAAGCTCTCCGCACCTGGTCCATTGTACACTGTCTGGACACCAATCTTCTGGCAATACATGTGGCCAGTGTCTCCAACCAGCTGGCGGATGCCCTCAGCCAAGTAAGTAAAGCATCTCACTAGTGGTCTGTTCACCAGGAGGTAGTCGATCGCCTGTTCTCCCAGTGGGGCACTCCCCTGGTTGACCTGCTTGCTTCCTGGGAAAGCGCGTAGCTAAGGCTGTCATGTGCCCAACCCCCTCCCCCCAGTGTGGAACACTGCTGGTGGATGGCTTTATGAGGCTCTGAACTCCAAATCTCATGTGTGCCTTTCCTCCCTTTCCCCTATCCACAAGGTTCGGAGGGACACAGATGATTCCTGTGACTCAGATGGTCCACGCCAGCTCTGGTACCCTGGTCTGTGTTGATTGCCTCTCTGCCCGGACCTGCTCTCTTGCCCTGAGGGAGGGTCCTCCACACAGATCTTCCTTCCCTGAACCTGATAGCCTCGCTCCTGAGCAGCTAGAGTTTCAGGCCTTGGGTTCTCCAGTGATGTCCTCAGTATCATTGAGGCCTCTTGGAAGCAGTCAACTCACCAGTGCTACACCTTCAGCTGGAAGAGATTCTCCATTTGGTGTCAAGGCAGAAGCTGAGACCACCTATCCTGCCAGTGAGCATCTTGGATTACTTGTAGCCACTCTCAGTTGAGCCTGAGGTCAAGCGACCCTCAAGATGCACCTGGAAGCCATCTCTGCCCTACCAGGCGCAGGGCTGGAATGCCAATGGTGGCACTGGAAAAGATGGTAGGGTGCCATTTCAAGGGCCACGACCACTTGTCCCCCACCAGTGGATGAGCCACCACCACCTTGGGACTTGTTGCTGGTATTGGTGATGCTTATGGACAAGCCATATGAACCCATGCACAGCTGTCACATCTCCCACCTGTCATGGAAAACCACCTTTTGGTAGCTATCACCTCCTCCAGAAGAATCCACTTCAGATACTCTGGTTGAGTCTCCTTATTTAGTTTCCACAAGGACAAGGTTGTCCAAAGTTCCTCCCAAAGGTTGTGATTTACCTCCCAGTATATTTCATCAACCCATTCTTGGAGGCCGAGCACAGACTCCATATGTTGGACCTGAGGCAAGCACTTGCTTACTATAAAGAGTGCATGGTTGGAGTTTGGGGTAAGGTTCACCAGCTCTTCATCACCTGCACTGAATCAGCACCTGGCAGGCCAGCAGCTAAGCAGATGACTGGCAGATGGACAAGTCGCCTGCATCGACCTCTGCTATAGGTTGGCTGATAGGGAGCTTCCCATTGGGCTAAGGGCTCATTCTAATAGACATACCGCTGCATCAGTGGCTGCATCCAGGGATGTCCCTATCCAGAAAATCTGCAGGGCTGCTACCTGGAAGTCAGCACACACCTTCATCTCCCACTACCTCATCAACCTTGAGTTATGCCAGGATGCTGGTTTTGGGGCCTCAGTTCTCCAATCTCTTTTTCCCAAGTAGGGGTGTGCGCCTTGCCCATTCCTCCCAGAGAACTGCTAGGAGTTTGCCAGAAGTGTGGATAGTGCACTATATCCACGTCCCTAGAAATGAGGTTGCTTACCTGTAACTGCACTTCTAGGAGTGGTTTATGGTGCAGATCCACACAACCCACCCAGCCTCCACTGGCAAGTGGCACACCAGTCCTTGCTTCTAGCATGCAGGATCTGATGTCACGGGGTGGTTCTGAGGGGAGTATCACCTAGGTGGGTGGGAGAAGCTAGCTTGAAGACCTTCCAGCAAGTGTTAAAGGGAAAGGAAATACTGTCAGAAGTGTGGATGTGCACCATGTACCACTCCTAGAACTACAGTTACAGGTGAGTAACCCTCACTTCTTGGTCGCTATCACCTCAGCCTGATGGGTGAATGAGCTCCAGGCGATCTCAGCGGAGTCTCCATACCTGGTTTTCCATAAGGACAAGGTTGTCCTTTGCACCCATGCAAAGTTCCTTCTCAAGGTAGAGTCAGAGTTCCACGATAAACAAGTGATACATTTCTCAATGTACTTTAATACCCTCTACTTTGAATGTCAAGTGTAGGCTCCATTCTTTGGACCTGCAAATGTGCTTTCTTATTATAAGAAGCACAAAGCAAGGATCCGCTGCAAGGCTCACCAGCTGTTTGATACTTACACTGAAGCCACCTCTGGCAGACCAGCAGCAAAGCAGATGATAAGTAGGGGGACCACATCCTACATTACCCTCTGTTATCAGTTGGCTGGTAGGGAGCTGCTGACGGGGTTGAAGGCTCATTCCACCAGAAATACTGCTGTCTCTGTGACTATTCGAGGTGCATCCCAATTGAGGAAGTTTGCTACCTGGAAAGCACACAAGCTCATATCGCACTAGAGCATTGACTTGCTCAGCCATCTCGATACTGCTTTTGGGGCCTCAGTCCGACAGTCTGTTGTCCAAATAGGGGCATACACCTTGCCCCTTTTCTCAGAGGACTTGTAGGAGTCTGTCAAAGTAAGAATAATAAACTGAATCCCAGTTGGTAGACACAGGTGTTACTCACCTGTAACAATTGTTCTACTGTTAGTATTCAGCTCACATACGCACGACCCACCTGTTCTTTCCTGACAAGAGACACACAGATCCCTGCTTCCAGCATGCAAGATCTGATGATGGTTTGGCAGTGCTGGAGGATGAGACGATGAGTGGTGGGAGGAGCTTAGCCTGAAGACATCTGGTGACTGTGCTGTTTTCCAGCTACTGCCAAAGTGTCGATGTGAACTTAATTCCAACAGTAGAACTATGGCTGCAGGTGAGTAACCTCTATTTTTATTCTGTTCAGATTGGCTTACGAAAGACACCGGTTGTATAATTTCTATCAATTAATGCAAATCTGAGACCCTTCATTGAATGAAAATTCAGGCTCATGCTGTAAGGGTTATTAAAAAACTTCCATGTTGCATTGAGGTTATTACTGGTACTGCTTTTTTTGCATGTCCATTAATAAGTGAGTACTGGGGGGTGGCTGCACTATGCAAGTGAATGTCAGCAACCTTGTAAAGCTGAGGGTGAAGGTGTTTACAAGATTTATCTCAGAAAAGGAAGCAAACTCATGATATTTTCATGAACTTGTTTTCCTCGTCTCACTCTTCTTTTGTTTCTAGGAAGCCATTCTGAGGTTCACCACAGTGCAACTGTTTATATGCTGGGCATTGTTGTGTAGGTAACAGAACAGTGCAGCAGCTTCTGGCAGTATTGTCAGTGTTTTATATTGGGGTAGTTCAAAATCATGAACCTGACCAGAATCATATGTTGACAGACATCTCCTTTCCACCTATTAATTTTTTTAGAGCATGTACTAATTAAGAGGAATAGCCACCCTTATTTTGTGCATCCCCATATCAATTTATAGCAGCTCATGCTCAAGTACTGGGAGCCACACCTATAACAGAGGATGCTTCATATATACTGAGAGAGAAGTGTGGCATAACAATGTACTACATTTTGAAGGGAAGTATTAAAATTGATTCAAGTACAGTATTTTGTTCCAGTTAGTGTCAGATTTACAACAAACAGAACATATGTTATCCTAAGCAACAGCTTAGTTCTAACAAAAAAAATTAAAACAGAAAAAAGCGTACGATTTTACATTACATTTGATTGTTAGCACCACAGAGCTTGCAAAGGTTTACTTCTAGTGAAGTTGATGGAATGTCAGAAACTTCAGACTTTGCAAAGTGGAGGCTAAGTTCCAAACTTCAATAGGTGATCTGTTTTAAAGGATTTCCTATACACCCCTTAATTATCACATGTCTGCCTCCCCTCCTGCCATTTAAAAACATTCTCTACACACCTCCACCCATGGGTATGAGTACTCCGCCCACTTCCCTTCTCATGGCATCATTTGCTGTCACATAGTAGTCCCCGTATTCCCTTCCCCCACCTGCACATCAAAATTAATTCTCCCGCCTATCCCCACCCCAGTCTTAAACTGAATTTCCCTCCCACCCATGCTCCCACAGTCCCTACCTCTCTCTTCCCGCAAGCACCCCCAGAAATTGGTCTATACACCTGTGGAAAAAAAAGACATCTGTCCTGCCCTGCATAGAGGCATCTTCTCTATTCAGAGGTAAGTGTTTGAATGAATGAAGATCTCCTTGGTAATAGTGATAACTGACTGGCTGATCAGTCTCTGCAGTTTTCTTTTTCACAGGTGTGTATTTTGTGGGCTACTTTGGAGGAAGTAGGGCCCAGAAGGTGTTAGGGAATTCAGGTGAAAGTTGGGGTGATGTGCGAGAGG
Source organism: Neoceratodus forsteri (assembly GCA_016271365.2). Classification (NCBI taxonomy): domain Eukaryota; kingdom Metazoa; phylum Chordata; order Ceratodontiformes; family Ceratodontidae; genus Neoceratodus; species Neoceratodus forsteri. The sequence continues at coordinate 748,148,267 of CM057453.1, forward strand.
TGGGGAAGTTGCTTTTAGCATGCATGTTTGCTGAAGGGAAACTATGACTAATCTTTGGCAGCAAACTTTGCCGGGGGATAAACATGCCAGTGGGGAAGGGATTTTTAAATGGAAAGGTGGGGATGGGAATGGGTATGTGATATAACCAAGGAGTAGGATCTAGAATATTAAATCCACATTTTTAAAACATTAAAGCATTTTACGTAGTTCTTCTCTGTTAAAGTGCCACTTGCTGTAGTTTCACCAAGCTGAAGGCTGGCACTTCACTAGGAGAAAACTTTTGCAATATGCTTCTAAAGTCACAATTGTCTCAAAGCACAGTTTTCCAACTTTGTGCATCTTTAGTTAATCGATGCATGGAATAAACTGCCTGAACAGCAATAAATGCTAACAATATAATATACCTTAAAATAAAATTTAAAGAAGTAAGAAACTGGAGGTTATAGCCACTAGCCATTTCAATTCTTGGGGTATGGGAGTATAGTCAGGACTAAAATTAGTAGATGGAGCAGGCTTTGACAGACTGTTTGTTTTCTATCTCTCCAAGCTTCAAAATGCTCCTAACAGTGCATAGCTACTGTAGTCGTGTCACCACTGCTCTTAGAGTCTCTGTAGTTTCCTCCTTAATTCCAAACAAAAAGCATCTCTGAAAACTAACCCAGTTGCACAGATGCGCTGCCATCTGGAATTTATCTGCAAGCCCCAGAGCCTCACACTGGGAACTAATTGTATTGTATTTGGCTTCCAGGGGGAGGTTGTGTGCTGATACACCCACCACTGACCAGCGTTTATATAGTAGTGAGCAGTGTTGGGTAAGTTACTTTTTCTAGTACTTTCTATTATGTTTGGAAACTTGTTCCAGGAAGCTCTGTGCAGTCACTAGCAAGGATAAAGAAGTACTAGAAAAAGTAATACACCTTTCAGTTATAGTTACTTATTTCTTTTAATACAAAAACAATGCAAAAATAATAAATAACTATAACAGATTACATATTTTGAAAGTAATATGTTAGTTACTAGTTATTTTCAGATCAACGTAATCAGTTACATTACATATCTCTTTGTATAAAAAGACATAAGAAATTGTAACTGTAAGCTGTATTACTTTTTCATGTACTTCTCTATCCTTGCCAGTGACTGCACAGAGCTTTCTGGAACAAGTTTCCACAAATAATAGAAAGTAATAGAAAAAGTAACTTACCCAACACTGGTAGTGAGTAGTAAAAAGTTGTATTCATCATTGTCAAATGTGAATAGGGAGTGTCCATTAAGCCAGAGATCATCTTCAAGTGTGTTCCCACAATCAGACAATACATTGTTACAAAGTTTATAGCAAACACATTAAATATTAGATATATTAATAAAATTAATTTCTTTCTAAAACGTCAAGTTAAGTCGCAAGTCAGTTAAATCCTACAGCAAAGACGTATTAAAAACACAGTATAAATCACCCTGTTCCATAAGTTGGGCAGTGTGGCAAAGGTTTATTTGCCTGTTCAATTAACTAAGACTTAAGTTTTCCAAAGACAATAGCAATGTATGTTCAGGCTACATCTATAGAACTATATGCTGCCAGGCACTAGGATCACACAGAAACTTTCAGGGTTTTAAATAATTGATTAGCAGTTTTTCTTGGGATGATACTAACTGTACAGAAAGTATTTATATAGATTTTCTAGAAGTGCTGTGTTTGTTAAACACAGTGAGGCAAGAGCTAATCATTTTCACAAAGTTTTAGCATTTGTATGAGCAAAACGCTAATCAATTTTTAGAGTTAAATAAAACCCTGCTTTTGCAAGCAGTGAGTCCACTATTTCCTGCCATCAACCATATTTGTTGGACCATACATGGAAATTATGCTGTTAGTCACCAATTTTCTTGTTTTCTCACCATAGTCATGCAATCACTTTCTTAAGTGATTTTGAACCGTGTGTATATCAACTAAGGATCCATTGAAACTGTTCTGCTATTACGAATGAGGTGAAAAGATATACTCAAGAAATTTGCTGAATGTCTGCGTGTGCTGCCTCGGCCCAGACCATAACATTCAGGTGTGCCTGATCTATAGAGGGTTAACACAGCCACCCAGGGATGCTGAAAATGTGCTTTAGAAAAGCACCTTTTTAAGCAGCAAGTAGCCTGAATGCAGAAGGAGCTCCAGCAAAAGAGCTCTGATGCATCACCAGTGCATTCCTCAGGATCTAAATCATTTGGGTCACACAAACACAAGCACCGAGAGAGGGAGCCAAAAAAAGACAAAACCTCCCCAGTCTATTCTTGGTCACCCCTCCAACTGAGTCTGACCACTTCAGTGCCATTAACCACTCCAGTGGTGACACCACCCAGACTATCAACCTTACTTTCAGGTTTAGGCAGGCTGCAGGTGTCACCAGGCCTAACACAGCTGGTGCATCGCCATCAGTGCTGGTGGCCTTGCCTCCCCATCGACCTGTTCTGGCATTCCTGTCGATTACACAGGTGCTGACATACAGTCAGTACTACTGTCCTTATGAACATTCTCAAATGCCTTCTGCCTCCTCCACCTCTACCAGGAGCTGCATCGATGGGGTACCTCAGGCAAACCCCCACGCAGATGCCTACTAGGGTTAAGACTCAGCCTCCTCTGAAGTGCCAACAGCCTTGCTTGCACGCTCCCTTCATCCCATCAACCAGACTGATGATGACCTAAAATATAATCTTGACCTTATGGCACAGGATGTTGAGGAGGAGGAGGCTGAAGATTATTTGGAAAGTCCCTATGAGAGGACTAGTTCCACAATCTCAGCATGCAGTGAGGACTTGGTGGTTTACACCCCTAGGTCCCCTTCCCGAGGACTCATCTTTTATAACTACGAGGCAGCAACTACAAGCTGCCATGGGATTTGACTTGGAGGAACAGGATACAACCAAGAAGAGCCTAATAGACTTCTTGGAACCAACTGATTCCCCTTCCATTGTAATTCCACCTCTCCTGCCTACCCTGGAGGATGCCACCTTTGATGCTTGACATACTGTAGGCCTAATGTAATCCCTGACATACTCAGAAAGGCAGACAAGATGTATATGGCCCCTTCAGGTAGGTCTTTCTTTGCAGGCCATCCTGAATTAGATTCTGTGGTCATAAAAGTTGCCCACGATAGATAAAAGGCACTAAAATATCTTAGTTCTCTTGATCCTGATAAAGAATCCAGGAAGTTAGATGTGATGGATAAAAGAACCCATGCCTCAGCCTCTTTGGGCATGAAAATTTCAAATTACCAGCCCATATGGTCAAATACTAGAACATACTCTGTAGGAAAGCTAAAGCAGCTGCTCAAGCTGTAACAGAAGGTAAACCTGAACAGGAGCTTTTAAAGCCTTAACGGCCAGGGCTAATGTAGGAAAACACCTACTCATTACAGCCTATATTATAGCAGATGCTTCAGCTAAAGCAGCTGCATCAAGAATATGCTTCAGAAGGTATTTCTGGCTTAGGTGGTGTGTTTTGCAGATGATGTCCAGCAGTCCATTCTCAGTGCCCCTTTCAGAGGATATAAGTTGTTTGGTGCAGATGTTCAGAATTTCCAGTCTGATTTGTAGGCCTCAGGCAGAACTCTGAAATAAGTACACCCTCTACTCTATCACACCAGCCAAGGAGCAGACAGAGGGTGCCTTTTCATCCGCTGGTACTAGACACCATACCACTACCAGACAGTCAGGTAAGAATAAAGGAGCAGGAGCCCCAGACATTTGCAGCAACCACCCAAGTGCCCATTAAAAGCCCATAGAAGTGGTTGTGTAGCAGGAGCCAGAATTGGCTCCTCCTGACTTTTTGCACCCCCACAACCACCATTACGTCCAGGGGTGGTTGTTGGAGGTTTTGTATCCCTCCACCAGGACCAGTGGAAGGTGATGACCTCAGATGCCTGGGTCCTGGAAATAATAGCACAAGAACATGTTCTAGAACTTACAGAACTACCACCAGATCATCCAAGAGTGCCTACACATTATCTTCCAGATCACTTCCCAGTGCTTCTGGGGGAAATTCACATCTTGCTTCAGAAAAGAGCAATAGAACCTGCACAAGTGGAAAAGAGAAGCACAGGGTTCTATTCTCAGTATTTTCTAGTTCCAAAAGGGACAGGGGATCTGAGGCCTATTTTGGATCTCAGGGATCTGAACTTGTTTTTAGAGTACAACAAGTTCAGAATGGTTATCCTGCAGGGCCTGTTCCCACTACTGTAGGTAGGGAATTGGATCTGTTCCCTAGACATGAAGGATGCCTACCTTCATATCAAAATCCGGCAACTTTACAGGAAGTATCTGAGGTGCCTGTTTCAGGGAGAACACTACCACTTCAGAATATTGCCCTTTGGCTTGTCATCTACGCCACTGGTCTTTACCAAATGCTTGGCAGTGGTAGCAGCAGTCCTTGCATGGAAGGCATTTATGTCTTTCTTTACCTAGATGACTGCTTCTAAAGCCCACTCCAGGGAGCAACTCTTGTACACCCTAGCTCGAACTAGACAACTGTTTGATGTTATGGGGTCACTGTCAATGTGCCAAGGTCTGTCCTAACCCTTGCCAGTATCTGCAGTATATAGGGGCAATTTTGGATACTGCCCTAGGTTCAGCCTTCCTACAAATATGCGAAAAATGCCAGCAGATAACAGGCCATATGGTCTATTGAGTCTGCTTGAGTGTGCAGCTATCACCCTAGCACTCTGCACCTGCCACCCCATCCCCTGTATAGTAATGACCCTGGCCCTGTCCCATCCCCTCTTTAAGCTGCCCATCAACTTTAAGGATACCATTTTCTCTGATAGTGCATTCCACCCAGCCACCACCCTTTCCGTGGAGTAGTGCCTTCTGATTTCCCTCCTGAACCTTCCCCCTCTCTAATTTCAGACTGTGCCTTCTAGTGTCTCTCCCTCCCTTTAATCTAAAAATCCCTTCTGTACTAGCCTTATTTTTTCCCTTCATATATTTGAAGGTTTCGATCATATCCCCTCCATCCCTCCTCTCCTCCAGGGAGTACATGTTGAGTTCCTTTAGCCTCACCTCATAGGGTTTGCCCTCCAATTCTGAAGATCATCCCGGTTGCTCTGGGCTGGACCCCCTTTAGTAGATTCATATCTTTCTTTAGGTAGGGACGCCAGAACTGTATGCAGTACTCCAGGCAGTCTGAACAGCAACCTGTACAGTGGCAGGATGGCCTCCCCCTCCTGGAGGTGATTCCTCTGGCAATGCACCCCAACATCTTATTTGCTCTTGCTGCTGCCTCCTGCACTGTGCCGAGTGGTTCATTTTCTCTGTGATCAGCACCCCAAGATCCTTCTCCTCCTCTGTAGTGGATACTTATACCCCCGCCCTAGCCTGTAACAATACCTTGGGTTCCTGGCTCCCAAGTGCATAACTCTGCACTTTTTTGCATTGAATCCCAGCTGCCATGTATCCGACCAGTGCTCAGGTTTATCCAGATCCTCCTACAGTCCTAACTGCCCTCTGAGTTGTCCACCACTGCACCGATCTTTGTGTCATCAGCAAAAAGGCTGATCTTATTCCTAATCCCACCTGAGATGTCCACCATAAAGATGCCAAACAACACAGGACCCAGCACTGAGCCCTGAGGAATCCCGCTGGTTACCACCTTTGGAGTTGAGAGTTCCTCCCTAACAACTACCCTTTGCTGCTTGTCCTACAGCCAGTACTTGACCCACTCCACCAGCTTCTCTCCTGCCCCCACGTCTCCCAGTTTACTAACCAACCTACCATGTGGCATTGAATGGCTCCCCATTTACACCGCACAGTCAGTTGACCTTGCACTCACCCACATTATAACCTCCTTCAACAAAGCCTGTGATATATTCGCCCCATCTCAAAACTAGTTGTGAAAACCAGAACCACCCCTGGATCACACCTCACTACTAAACCTGCTACAACAAAGGGACAACCTTTGCCACAAGGCCCTTGACTCCCCAAGCACCCAGTATGGACAGCTTTGCAGGAGGCGCACCGTAAATAATACATGGGCCAGCCTTGGCAGGCGAAAAGCTAATTACTACCAACAAACCCTTACCTCCTCCTGGGGAGATGGAAAAAAATTCTGGAACAATATAAAAGAACTCAGTGGAAAATCCTGCTTCCCACCCCTACCCAACTCAGTCTAAACGGGGATGTCACACAGGATCCCGCCACTATCGCAGAAGCCCTTAACTCCGCCTTCTCCGACCTCTCCCATATCCTCCCTCCTAATTTCTTCCACCTCCCACACCCCACACCCCACCCTCCCCAAACCCAGTGTAATGTCGAACCCAGTGTAATGTCAACTCGCCTTCCTTCCGACTTCGAGTCATCCCCTGCAGCGAGGCAAAACACTATATTACCAAAGATATCACCAGTACCCATTACAGCATTGACTCCCTTGATCTTAAACTCATTCGGCTTACCCTGGATGTCGCATTACCCCACCTTACAAAAATTCTCAACCTCTCGCTATGCCTCGGTCAGTTCCCCTCAACCTGGAAGAGAGCCATAATCACTCCCATTCTGAAGAGCGGTGACCCCACTAACACCTGCAACTATAGACCTATCTCAATACTTCCACCTCTCTCCAAAGCACTGGAAAAAATAGTCTCAGACCAGATAACAGAACATATAACTAAACACAACCTTCTCAAGCCAGGAACAGCATGGTTTCGGACTGGTCATAAATATCGTCACTGCACTTTCTGAGCTCACCTCGTTCATCCACGAGGGCCCTTGACCAAAGCTCAATCGCAGGGGCAATCATGGATATGACCAAGACATTTGACATGGTCAGTCACGAGCTACTGCTTGTGGCCTTCTACAACTACATGTGGTCCCAGAGGCAACTGCCTGGTTCAAGGATTACCACTCAGGCCGGTCACAGCAAGTCAGGATAAACACCACCATCTCCACCTCCAAAACAGTTTGCTCTGGGGTCCCGCAAGGGTCTATACTTGACCCACTGCTTTTCACCCTCTTTTTAAACACTCTCCCTAAAGCGTGCAGTGGTCATCTACTACTCTACGCTGATGATACGGTACTGTATTGGAAACACCCTCAACCGAGTGCCCTCCAACTGGCCCTTCAGGGTTTTTTTCTGGGAGCTTGAGAACTGGTTCACTGAACACTGCCTGATCATCAACTATAAAAAAATGAAGTCCATGATCTTTGCACATCACCAAAGCCCACATAGTCCATCAGCACTCCTAATTAAGAACTGACTAGGTGCCCCACTGGAACACGTTACAAACTTTAAATACCTGGGTATCACATTAGACACCTCCCTCTCCTACCATAGTCACATCCAACTTCTCTCCTCCGCTGTCAACGCTAGAGTGGGCATCCTCTACAGACTCAAGCTGCCTACCCGCACAGGCCATGCAACTTGCAGTCACTTCCTCCATCCTCTCCCTAGTTGACTATGGGATAGTTATATATGGCTCAGCAGAACCCACCACGCTAAGCAGTATAAACACTGCCTTGAATAAAGCCTGCCGCCTAGTCACAGGCAGTGACAGACTTACCCACACCTGCGATCTTTATACTCTGGCTGGTTTGCTAAACGTCCAACAAAGACTAAAGTACCACACCTGCATCCTCGCATAAAAGATACATCTTCAGCTAGCCCCCATCAGCCTACTCCCCATAATCAATGCAGCACCCCTCAGGCGACAATACAAGACTCGCAGCAAACTCATCATTTCTGGTCCCCTTTGTAGAACATCCCTGGGCAAGATCCTTCCGCCACTCGCGCCCTCTCTGGCTCAATACGCTACACCCCAACTCTCCCAGACCCATAGCATCTCACTATTCAAACAGGCCTCAAAGCTCAACTACTTGAGAGTGCTAAATGTGACTGTGGCTAACACTGCCCACCCTTTTGCTCCCAAACCCTCCACATTTCCTGACACAGGGCTCTCTAGACCCCTGAATCAACATCCTACAAGTCTCTGTCAAGGGATTCCAAGAATGCTGCCTAAAACCTCAGTGGTTAAATAAGTTTCAAGCCTGGACTGCTCTGTCAGTACTGATACTGTAAATACTGCCTGTTTATGTACGTCTTTGACTGTATTTGTTTACCCTCCACCCCCTGTAACAGACGTGGAGCCTTTGCAAAAGAGTCTGTGACTCAAAAGATTGTAATTCCAATTGTATTCAATAAATAAATAAATAAAAATCAAAGGCTTTGCTGAAGTCAAGATTCAGAACATCCACTACCAGGCCCTTGTTGAGTGCCCCAGTCGTAAAAGTCAACTGAGTTGGTCTGGCAGGATCTACCTGAAACAAACCCATGCTGCCTGTTGTCCTGGAGACCATTCTCCTCCAGGAAAGCTACCAGCCTCTCCTTGAGGATGCTCACCATTAGCTTCCCCATGATGGAGGTGAGGCTTACTGGTCTGTAGTTCTCTGGTATATCCTTAGGTCAACTTTTGTGGAGGGGCACCGCATGTGCCATCCTCCAGTCCTGGGGTATGTAACTAGTCCCCATAAAGATGTTGAACAAGTCTGCCAGTGGTCTCGCTAGGACCTCTGCCAACTCATTCAACACCTTGGGGTGTATGCCATCTGGGTCTGGTGCCTTGTCCGCCCTCAGGGCCCTAAGGCCTTCTGGTACACTGCTCACTGAGATTATCCCATCCATTATTTCTGCCCCCCACCCCCAGTTCCACCCCCTTCCTTCCCGTGGCATTGGTTCCATCTTCTCCTGGTAAACACTGAACAGAAGTAGTTATTGAGTGCTTCTGCCTGCTCCACTCCTTCTCCACCGACCCCTTCTACATTGATCCTAACAATCTGATCCTTACAGCTCTTTTCTCTCCCTTATGTGTACTTGAAAAATCCTTTTGCACTTCTCTGATCCCCTATGCCTTCCTAAACACCCTAGCTGCCTTGGCTGCCCTGACTGATCTGCTCACCTCCCTTGATTTCTTCATAGAATCATATCATAGAATCATAGAAGCTTGATGGCAGAAAAGGACCTACTTATCCTCCTCCCATTTGGATCTCATGTATTTTCTGAAGGTGGCCCTTTTATCCTTAACCCTCCTTAACACTTCCCTACTTAACCAGCTTGGCCTCTTAGACCTGGCCTTTTTGCTCTGGAGCTTTGAACAAGTGTTGCTGGCCTCTATTAACCCATGTTTGATAATCTCCCATTTCTGGTTAGCATCCACGTGTGAGCGGATACTGTTGAGGTGCCCCCCCCCACCCACTATGTCCATCATCCTTCCAGAATCTGCCCTCCTGAAGTCCATCGCCTTTATCCTTGTACTGACAGTCTCTTTACCCATTCTGAGTGAGAACCACACTGTGTGGTGGCTGCTTCCCACCAGGGGGTCCTCCACCCGCAATTCCCAGAGGTTCTTTCCATTTGTCAGCAGAAGGCCCAGTATGTTACTTTGCCTGGTTGGTTCCCTTACCGTCTGCACCAGTAAACTGTCCTGGAAAGCCTCCAGGAGGACCTGTTCCCTGATGCTCTTGGTGGCTAGAGTGCTCCACTCCACCCCTGGCAGATTGACGTCGCCCACCACCACGGTGTTACCCTTTGCACTAATTCTCTTTATCTGTTCTCCCAGCTCCCTCTTCACAGGGCTGAGCATCTGATTGCACAGGCCCAGCTTCTGATTGCACAGGCCCAGCTAGTTCACGATAGCTGATATGTCACAACCAGAACATTCCTTTGGCTTCTGGGCCTGTTGCCAGCAGTCATTGTCACAGTACTCCTGGCCAGGCTACATATGAGGATCCCACAGTGGATCTTGAGAGTCCAGTGGGATCAGCTCATGGACGAGCTACAACAGAGGGTTCTAGTAATCTCTCCTATACGCAAGGTGCTCGAATGGTGTTTGGAACCCAGCAACCTGCTGAAGGGGGTTCCTTCCCTGATGCCTTCTCCTCATGAGATTTTAACAACAGATGCCTTGGGGAATGGGTTGGGGGCACATTTAGTGCCCCATCAAACGCAGGTTGTGTGGACCAAACTGGAGATCAACCTGCATATAGATGTTCTAGAAATGAGAGTTGTTCTGTATGGCCTACAAGCCTTCTAGGCTCAGCTGTCCCCAGGTCTTTTGTTAGTACAGATGGACAACATCAGTGTGATGCAGTACATCAACAAACAAGGGGGAACTCACTCTTGCCTTCTGTGCAGGATGGCAGTGAGAGTATGGTATTGGGCTCTAGAACACAGTCTAGAACTGTACATGTTCCAGGTGTCCAAAATGCCTTGGCAGACAGACTAAGCCAGTGACAGTCTAGAATGTACAAATGGGAACTGTTGACCTCAGTGGTGGAAGACCTGTTCGACAGTTGGACCTTTCAGCATCTACACAGAATGCAAAATGGCCACTTTTCTGCTCATTCGTTTCAGGGCCTGGAGTTTTCATGTGAGATGCATTGTCCCTGTCATGTAAGGGGAGGTTTCTCTACACCTTCCTCCCTCCCTCCTTCCCTCTTATTCAGAGGGCATCACTCAAGCTTGGATGGGGGTGGGGCAACTCTAATCCTCATTGCTCCTCTTTGGCTTTGACAGATCTGGTTCTCTTACTGCAGCAGCTGGCAGTGGAACCACCAGCACCCTGCCCTTTTGCCAGGGACTTCTGTCACAGAAGCAGGGAACCCTGGTCCATCCAGACCTCAGATTGCTTCACCTACATGCATGGTTCCTGAAAATAGCCAGTGCTAGATTTTGGGTCTCCCAAAAGGTGGGTGAAGTCATGGTGGCTGCTAAAAAGCCTTTTGCCAAGGTCACTTATTCCATGACGTGGCAGCGGTTTGCTTTGGGGTCCGCTTCTCATCACTAAGATCCTTTTACCTGTTCGGTAAACCAGGTTCTAGAGTATCTAATATCCTTGTCAGATTCAGGCCTACAGTATTTCTCTATTAAAGTGCACTTGCCTGCTATCTCAGCTTTCCGTGTGCCTATTAAGGGTTGTATGGTTGCCCAGCTGGAGGTGGCCCATACGTTTTTGAGAAGCATTCTGCACTTGAAGCCTCCTGTGGATAATCCAGTCCCGGCTTATGACTTGAATTTTATGTTGAAAAAGCTTACTTTGGCTCCTTTAGAGTCCGCCATAACTTGTGGCCTACACTTTCTTTCTTGGAAAGCATTGTTTTTGGTTACCATTACTTCTGCTTAAAGGATTTCAGAGCTGCAAGCTCTAATGTATGAGCCTCTTTACTTGATTTTCCAGAAAGACAGCATGTCTTTGCATACTAATCCTAAATTTTTACCAAAGGTGGTGTCTGAGTTTACTTTAAATCAAACCATCCACCTGACAGAGAATTTTCCTGAGCATGCCAGTCCAGGGGAAGCATTGTTCCATACTTTAGAAGTACAGAGAATACTCAGGTACTGTATACACTGCACTAAGGACTGCAGGAAGTCCTGACAGCTTTTTGTTTCATTCTCCCCTGGGACATAGGGCTCTCCAGTTTCCAAACACTGCCTGTCCAAATGGTTAGCAAACTGTATTACTTTTTGCTGTAGGAAGGATAGTAAGGAACTTCCTGGAGTTGTTCATGGTCATTCCACTAGAGACATGGTCACATCTGTTGCATGTTTTAAAACTGTGTCTGCTGCTGAAATCTGTGCAGGACTACCAGGAGTATTTTCCACACCTTTACTAAACACTAAAATCTGGGCATAGCTTCATGAAAAAGGGCTGGTTTCAGCCTAGCTGTGCTCAGTGTTCTACTTTCTTAGGCCTGTCAGTTCCTGCCAGCCAGACTGTTCGTGGTCAATACTGCTTGGTACTTGTTCCATAGGTGTGGCCTGATGAAAGCAATATCCTTGAAGAAGAAGAAGATAAAACAGTTATGTACTCACTGTAACAGTAGAGTTTTGAGAGAATATCTTTTATCAGGCCTTGACATGCCACCCTCCATCTCCCTATCGGATCTTGAAACTCTGGTGAATGCTTTGTCCTTCTCCATGAGGGTCTGTCTGCTGCTGTCTGCCTTACCTGGTAGGCAGAGCCCTATATTCTCTTCTGGTTCCCTACAGAGAGGTCCCCTGAGCATGATCTCCAGCAGGGAACTGAAGAGGGAAGGGGCCGCCTACGTTTCTATGGGAGAGCTGATGTCTGATGTCATCATGGAACTGCTTGCTAACATTTCCATGTGGCCCTAGTGCCTGGCGTCTTATAACTCCATAGGTATGGCCTGATGAGAGATTCTCTTGAAGATCTACTGTTACAGTGAGCATGTAACTGTTCTTTATTAATCTAAACTTTAAAGGAACAGAGTTCCTCCAGAGCAGTTGGATTAGAAATGCTTAGATGGGGTAATTTTAACCTCTAGATTTTAGGTAGGGGAACTGGAATCCACAGGTGGTGGTACAATGCAGAAAGATGACGGAGGTGCAGGAAGTCTCATACAATTTTGCATGGAAAAGGTAAACTGAATTCCTGTGGGTTCGATTCCCAACTGAACCTCTGCTACCACCAATTTAAGGAGTGTGATTTGTGTCATCTGTAAAGGCAGCTGCTTGCTTCATTGCACTGCAACTATAGAACATATGAGCATATGAAGAAGCCAGCAGAAGGCCATTTGGTCTACCAAGTCTGCTCATATTGCAGGGTCCACAGCTTGAACTAATGTCCCTACCCTCCCTCCCCACTCCTTCCATCTTCCCTACCCATGATCCTTACCTTCCCCCATGCCTATCCCAGCCTCTTTTAAAGCTGCCCAAGGTCTTCAATGAGATGACATCTTCAGGCAGCACATTCCAAGTGTCCACCACCCTCTCTGTGAAGAAGTGCTTCCTGACCTCTCTCCTAAACCTCCTACCCTCCAGCTTAAGACTGTGCCCCCTTGTGTTATGGTTGCCACTAAGCTTAAAGAGACTCTCCTTACCAATCTTATTTATCCCATTCAAGTATTTGAAGGTCCCAATCATGTCCCCTCTCGCTCGCTCTCCTGTCTTCCAGGGAGTATATGTTCAGTGCCCTCAGCCTCTCCTCGTATGCTTTACTCTGCTGACCTGCTTATCATCTTTAGCCCTCCTCTGACCTTCTCCAGCAGGTCAGTGTTCTTTTGAGGTGTGTGGGAACCAGTACTGAAATCCATACTCTAGATGTAGCCTTACTAGTGACCTGTACAAGGGCAGTATAACCTCCTTTCTCCTACTACTGACCCCTAGTTATGCATCCCTGCATCTTGTTTGCCTTTGCTGCTGCTTTCTTGCACTCAGTGGAGTGCTTCAGGTACCTAGTGATCATCACTCCCAGGTCCTTCTCCTCTTCTGATGCAGATACTCGGACTCCACCCAGGTAGTTCTCTGTCCTGGGATTCTTGGCTCCAATATGCATTGTGACGCTCTGCCCCACTTCTGGTTACCTGTATGATATTTATATTATAAATGGTCTGTGTATGAAATGTCAGTATGCGAGAGATTTGGCCTTTAACTTTCAAAGTCAGTAGCTGAAACCACAGGATGTCATTAAACTGACCAGAATAACCATTTAATTAAGACATCCTTCCAGAAGGGCAGTTTATTACCTTTCATGACCTGCCCATGCTTTTGAAGTCGAAACTAAATGCGAGTTTTATGACGTTGCAGGAAGAAAGATAATTGGTCTGGTTCCTCTCATTTTAGCACATAGCCAGAAGTGTGTGAAGAGTCATAAAACCCTCAGATCACACTAGCAGCAGGAAATAAGGAGAAGGGACAGCAAAGAGAAATGTTTGATTAAAGACTGTCATATTTGGGAAATGGCTAGTTACAGATTTCTCAAAGTAGTGACTCACATCCTCAGGGATAGCTATGTCAGAAATTAATTCTATGGGAGGAGCTAGCTGACTCACCAAAAGTGAGTGGGGAGAGGGATCTTGAAATGAATCCTGTATCTGGGATATGTGACACTTGATTTTTGGGCTCTGAGACAGAAGTTCTCTAACTTAAACAGCACTTAAAAGGTAATACTTAGATAGAAGAAATTAAGTCTTTACGCTAGGAGTGTTTTGTTCTGTAACTTCCTTCTTGTTTTACATAATTGTAAGATGTATGATGTATTGTTCTGTGTTTCATTTTACCTGTGTTTATCATATTTTAGTAAACAATCTTTTCTTTGCAATACTGCCTGGGTGTCTTCTCAGTTTCTTTTTGTATGTGAGGTACCTGTGTTTAAGTCTGACAGCTGTTGAAAAGCTTGATTGTGTTACTGAACGTGCTTAATAAGGTAAGAAATACCTAGGTATCTTATAGAGTTAAAAAGGGTTCATTTTGGATACCTGGTTAGGTGCCCTTAGGTGAAAGATATATTGCACGCCCCCCCAAAAGAGAATATTATCTGAGCCTGTACATTTGGGTATGCTAGCATAAGGTTCACAGTTTGAATCCCTCCAGAACTTGAGGCTAAAGGTGATTTGGACACAAAGCAGACAGGAGGGTTACCCTGTCTGTTACCTGTTCACACTGTTGCACTCTGAGGTTGGCACTGTGGGAGCAGAGGGCTTGACCTGCGGAGTGCATTTGTGATATGCATAACATTGCATTTCTTGGCATTGAAGCAAGCCACCAGATCCTGGACCACCTCACCAGCTTTTCCCGATCTTCCTGTAGGTCCTGCATCCCTTCAGCTGTGTCTATTCTCCTGCAGAGCTTGATGTCATCCATGAATAGGCACATTTTGCTCTTAATGCCATCCCCAATATCACTGATAAAGACATTCAACAACACTGGCCCCAGCACTGAGCCCTGCAGGACCCCACTGGTTACGTCTCTGGTGCCAGATACCTCTCCCCGTACAACCACCCTCTGGGTTCTGTCCCTCAGCCAGTTTTCCACTCATCTGGCCATCTTTTTCCCAACCCCGAGATCCAACAACTTCCTGATCAACCTTTTATGGGGCACAGAGTCAAAGACCTTGCTGAAATCATGACAGAGGATGTCTACCGCTTGGACCCTGTCTACTGTCTTAGTGACACAGTCAAAGTCAGTCAGATTCATTTGACATGATCCCACACCCCATGAACCCATGCTGCCTCACATCCGGAGACCATGTACCTCTAGATATTCCACCAAACTTTCCTGGTATGGTCTCCATGAGCTTGCCAACAATGGAGATCCGACTGACTGGTCTGTAATTCCCTGGGTCATCCTTGGGACCACAATTGTGGAGGAGCACTACATGTGTTGTTCTCCAGTCCTAGGTATCATGCCTGACTCTAGTGAACTATTAAATAGGTCTGCCAATGGCCTGCCAGCTACTCAGCCAGTTCCTTTAGTACCCTTGGATGTACTCTGTCCAGGCCTGTGCTGTCATGGTAGCTCAGATTAATGGGGTGGGAGACAGGGAAGAACATTCAGAAAACAAGATGGAAAAAAAAAAACATTGCAGAAATGGTTATTCCTGGAGTAACTGACTTAGTTGTGGTGCATTGATACAGTATAGCAAGTCCTGATAACAGTGATTTTCTGTTTAGCACTGAAACTGTAGTCTTCCATCTGGCATCCTGAAATCCAAATTTCTATCTCACTACAGCTCCTAAAATATCTTGCAGTGCTGAGATTGAATGGTTGCTGTTGCAGTCTTCTTTTTGCTGTAGGTGAATCTTTATTAAATTTGTGCGAGCAGTACTCTTTTTCTTTTTTTTATGCTTTTTACAGTGTTTTGTTTTCCGTATTAGTGTTGTAGTGTAAAGTTGAATTGCTTTTGTAATACCTGATGCAATTAAGTCAGGAGTGAAGGACAAGTTAAGAAACACACCATAACTACTACCTATTTAAGGTCGGAATACAGAGCAGTAAATTCTTAAAAAAATATATACTTTTTTTTATCTGAATTGCACTGAATATGTGTGGCTTTGTTTACATTACATCCTGATATAGGTGCCTTGAATGTATTTACTTATTTAGGTTTTTGGTGACCAGAAAAGGAGGGCTAGGCAGTTCTGGCTATTTTCAGCCCATCCGGGGGGGAGGGGGAGTACAGATGTAAACTGACATATTGAACTACAGCTTCAAACTGACATACATTTGTTTACTATACTGTTTCTCACATGGTCCAATTTTGCTAGTGGCCTGCACTATGAATTTATTGTATTCATGCTGTATTAACTGTGGTTACCAACTGATTCTCTCAACCCACTACTGTCTAGTAATCAGAACCAAATGTTAGTGTTCTCCCACTATGTATTCACTTGTTTATACTGTCTTCAACTGTCTACTTATGTTCCTCCCTTCCCCAGGACGCATCTGAAATCGAGCAGTAAACTGCTCAGTATGCCTTTCCTGGTAAAACACTTAAATAAATAAATAAATACTGAACCAAATTAAGCCGTTGGTGGCATTTTTGCTGAATGTGGGAAATTTCCCAACTGGAGCTGCTTCCTATTGATTTAAATTTCTCCAAAACACAAGGGAAAGTCCCCTACTCTGTTGGTAGGAGGTGCTGCCCTCACGTTCCAAGATGGTGGAGCATGTGTAGGATGGTGTGAATGAAGTTTTGGGATGGGGGTACTGGGCCCTTCTACCGAGGGTGCTTCCAGCACGGCAGAGGATATTTTTTATATGGCAACTGAAGATCCGACTATGGAGGGTTCACTGCAGCACGGAAACTCAGCTGATACTGGGATGTTGGGGTCTTTCAAGGAGGCAGATAAATGACTACAGGGGCCTTCGCGTAAAAAAAAAAAAAAGTTGCTACTCTTGTTGATGGAGACAGACGACACCCATTATGCAGCTAAGAAGGGAAGTCATTTTGCACAGCAGCAACAGCAACCATTTATTCAAAGACATATCCCTGGAGAAATTTCTGTGGCAGTACCTGCTCCATTGCTCCTGAATGTTGTGCTACAGCAGGATACTCTACAGACACCAGCTACTGGATGGGCGGTCATTGATCTTGGACTTCCGCCGTTGTTTCCAGACTCTACAATTAAGTCGGTGGTTCCGGATCTGCCAGAACCTTCATGATGGGTACCCTCTGGCTTACCTTCTATTCCTTCTCCTAATTTGGTGACTGCACAGGATTGTATTTGTACTGGGGGGTTCTGACAACACCAGGCAGCACTTCACAAGTCCCTGTCAAGCCGGTTGCTCCAGTCAGGACTGATACAACGCCTAGTGCAGAGAAGAGTTCTCCTCGCTCGAACCCCACTCCAGTTTATGTGCAGGACCAGTCAGACTTTGGGCCCACAACTGTGGGACATGTTAAGAACACAGCTCACTATCCACCTCAGGCATTGTCACCATTGTGGGCACCGAATGGAGTGGGGTGGTCACAGGATGCCATTCGACAATGGT
Organism: Neoceratodus forsteri; assembly: GCA_016271365.2. Taxonomy (NCBI): domain Eukaryota; kingdom Metazoa; phylum Chordata; order Ceratodontiformes; family Ceratodontidae; genus Neoceratodus; species Neoceratodus forsteri. Next base: position 748,165,524 of record CM057453.1, read on the forward strand.
ATTCACACACCCCTGAGGTGACAACGGCTGCTTTATTTTCAGACGATGGGATGCCACCTGACATCCCTCTTGAAATTGCCTTGACTACTCTTTTACAGCTGGCAGCTTTGTCCTGTGACTTACAAAATCTTATTCTTTCCAAAGTGACTAGTGAAGCAGCAGCACTGCAAAATGATCTGCCCGAGGTCAAAGTTGTGATGCCGAAGGGGAAATGCCTGTGGGGCCCCTTACCACTGCACAACAGGCCATTGAGGGGTCTATCTGGGATGAACATTGTGCGGATGCCTTCTGACACTCGTACTCCTCCAGACCCTGTGAAGTCATGGGCAGACAAGGTGGATGAGGCTGAACAGTCCTCGTCTGTGACCTCCGTTTCATACCAGGAACTGCTGGCAGCCACAACATCTGCACAAAGGTGGACTTCAGTCCAGAAAGTGGATATGTTTTCTAACCCCCTGCCCCAGCTCAACAACAGAATGTGGTGAGGTTGCTCAATATGGGAGGTTTGCCTACCCCTCCAGATCAGTTCTGTGTGGGATGGGTCCTTCTGAAAGGATACTCCCTTGTGGCAGCTATTCCAGGCTATTCCTGTGATGAAACCCATGGTCTGGACTGTTACGTTTCTGTTGTGGAATGAGGGTGTTAGTGTGTAGGATATTAAATATTGGCTGGCACAAAGATGTGAGGTGACTGGGGATCCGGAACCAATTCTTGACCAGAAACTGTTTTAGACAGGCAACTGGCATTTTAGAGTGACCGTTCAGCACACAGATTCTGGCCTGCATCATCTGCCGAGTGTGTTTTGTTTTGGGGCGGGACCGAGCCCAAAGCTTTTACCCTGAGCAGCCCTTAGATATATTTTCTATGTGAATCAGACGGTCATCTGAGTAACGCCTGTGATAAGATCCATTGCAATCTTTGTTTGTCTCTGGGGCATGTTGGTGCCCAATGGCTCAAATGCCCTTTGCTGTAATCTGTGCGAAGAGTCAGGCACTCTTCTCGCAAGTGTCCATGGGCAACACACAGTAATCAAATGGGAGATCAGCAGTGTGCCTTTATTCACAAAGCACAACAAGCTCAACAGCAGAAACTGCATAAGGAGTTGGCAGCTTCCTTGGCCCATGCCTCGGACTCAGAGAACCCTCCATAGGTCCTCCTGCCTGATGGTGTGCACCAGATGGTCTCTAGCATCCCTGAGGAGCCTGTTCCCCCTTTCATGCCTACTCTTGAGCTTATTCTGGAGCCTCCTGCCCTGCAGCCTCCAATGGCTCCTGGCCACCAGACCCATCCTGATGCATCAGACCCTATGGCAACCCAGGATATTCCAGCCCCTGAGTTGGTACTGGTGAGGCGCAAAAGATCGCTTTGTTCCAATAAACAGTCTGGACTGTTCTGGAAGATATCACCTAAAGGTCCCCCCATTCCTTTACAAAACAGTTTTGACCAATTGGAAAATGAACAACTGGACTCCGATGCTAGCCAAGCATCTGTAGCTTCACTGCACCAATCTTCCAAGCCACCAGTTTCAACGGACACAGAGGAGGACATGATCCAGATGTCGGTTAAATCTAAGATCCAAAAGAAACTTAAAGTGACTACAAGAAGTGCCGAGGTTCAAAGACAGAAGGACAATCCTTAAGACCCCTGTTTTGTGCCTCATGTAATTCTTTCTATGGATCCTAAATTTGTGGGTAGCCACACTTGGATGTAACACTGGCTAGTCAGTCCTGTTGTTGGGGACCCTCTTTTTGGTCCATGGGTCAGGATACTAGTGATGGTGTAGGGATCCTTCTTAAGGGATATTCATTCAGCATTACCAAACTGGTGGAAATTGACCCTGGTAGGGCCCTTAAGTTGGATTTCACCTTTCAGGAAACTGACTGTCGTTTCATTAATGTTTATGCCCCGCAGTCTAAAAAGGCAAGGGTGGATTTATTCACCCTGATTCAGCCCTACCTACTGTATTTACGGCCCGTAGTGTGGCCTTAGGGGGGAATTTAATTTTAGTCTGGCCAGACAAGATCGGGGGGCTAAAACTCCCAAACTGTTCCCCGATACAAATTTTCTGCTTTGCATGTTAAAAGCAGCTGATTTACTTGATGTCTATGGGGAACATTTATTTATTAGCTTTTGGTAACCAGGTAAGTACATTAGGCAAGAGACCTGCCTATTTTCAAGCACGACCCGGGAGTGTACAAAACAACAATGGAAGAAAGTTTATAGGGGACAAGACAGGTATAATACAATCCAAGTAAAATAGGACCCCACGCAGGGAGGTCAAAAACATTGCTTCAGGTGAAGTGAACACTGATGTAGGAGTAATAAAACACTAAACATGTCAGGCAATACACAGGGTAGCAGTATACTGCAAACATGGCAGGCATGTAGTAAACAGGAAAACCAGAGTGAGAGTTAGGGGCAGTTGCAAGCATCAAGTGTGTTCAAGTAGGAGAAAAGTGCTTTTTTGAAAGTACTGTGAGCAGGTGAGTGCTTGATGTTGGGGGGAAGGGAGTTTCAGAATTTGATAGCAAAGTGGGCGAAAGCTGGCTCACCCATCTTAGTAGAGCAGAGAGGAATGGAGAGCAGGGGAGAGGCAGAAGACATTAGCAGGCGAGAGTGGATCACATGATTTAACATAGCTGCAAGTGAGTCAGGCGGGGTAGATGGGTTAAGCAATCAATGAAGCATCCAAGAGTGTAGGAGTGCAGGCCATTGGGAAATGGCCAGTTCAAGGCTGAGTAGAGCAGACAGTGGTGAGTGCGATGGGGAGCTGACAGGGCAAACCTGCAGATGTTGTTGTAAGTGGTATCCCATTTATGTAGATCAGCAGCCTTGGCATGAGAGAAGACAGGTACAGCATATTTAAGCCCAGGGAGCAGAACACCCATGGCTACAGAGATCCTGGCCCAAGGGGTGAGGGAGTGACATACTCTGTATGCGGGTCCTATCTTCGAGTTGGTGTGTCTACAAACCTCATTAATATGCAAGGTGAAGTGGAGTTGGAGGTCAAGAGTCACTCCCAGATATTTAAATTAGTTTGTATTAGTTATTGCAGACCCATCACCCAGTGGGGGGTTTTACCTTCTATTAAGCACAACTGACCACACGTATAAACTTTCTGTTTGTTTCTTAAGGTCTTCATGCCCTGGAGGTGGATCTGCTTCCCATGGAGTTATTGGACCACCTCCTTTTAGGTGAGACCTTTAAGGCTGGATACCTGTCCTTTGGGCAAGGGTTACTGGCAGTTGAATAACTCACTGTTGTAAAATCCCAATCTGACCACGACTATTCATGACTGTTTGTATGCTTGGCAGTCCATAGCCTGCATGGACGATAATTTAGGGATGTGGTGGGATAATACAAAGCATGCCTTGAGGGTACCTTCAGTCATGCCTCCAGGCACCAGGGATGACAGAATTATATTTATTTGGATTTACGTTTTCGGTTACATACAGCAGTGACTAGATTGCATGGGGGAGATGAGTCTAGTCAGCCCCTGGTGGACAGTTAAAGGTCAAAAATGAAGACATTACAGTATGATAGAACCACATCCTTGCTGTTAGAGCATACATGTGGGATTCAGGGCTCTTCAGGGGCTGGGAACCCTTTTGAGGGCTGCAAAACATAATTTAAGAAGCGGATTTTGAATGGGGTGGTAACACCAGACAGGGTCTGACATACACGGATGTGACTGGCACTTTAACCACTGTACACCCTATTTAAGATCATTGTTTGGTGCTCCTCAGGTTCCTTTCCCTCCTACCTCCTTTTTAAGTAATATCTCTGTAACCCCCATTCCTTCTGTATCTGGGTTTGCACTTCAGAGGCCGATTAAGGTGACAGAAGTTCAGACAGCTGTTGGGGATTTAAAGTCCAATGTGGGATGGATTAATGTTTGAATTTTATAAGGGGTTCCAGGCAGATCTGATGGTGATCCTGGTGGAAGTTTTTAACTGGATTTTGTAGCACAATACTGACACACGGTTATTTACTGAAGCTATTCAGATTCTCCTCTTAAAAAGAGGAGGAGATGGACTTGAATAACTGTAGACCTTGTGCCTCCTAAATACAGATTTGAACATTTAATGAAGATACTGGCTGGAGATTGGCAGCAATCTCTCTGAGTTCTGTCGGACTCCCAATATTGCTCGATACCTGGAAGACATGTTGAGGATCATCTGATTGCCCTTTGGGAAGTGGTTGCCTCAGGTTCTCAGGAGGTGGGGTATCTCCTCTTCATGGACCAAGAAAAGGCATTTGACTGGGTTTCCCATGAGTACTTTTTCAGGTCCTTCAGAGTTATGGCATTCCCACACCATTTTGTGATGGGTTGAGGCTGTTGTATGCTTCAGCCAGCCTTGTGCCTCTTATCAATGGGCATATTGTCAGGCAGATTATGTTGAAGTCTGGAGTCTGACAGGGCTGTCCAATGAGTCCATTTTATATACCTATTGTATAGACCCAATTCTACAAAAACTTCAGGCTCACCCTAATATATAACATATTTCCTCTCCAGGCTGTTGCACTGAGGTCAGAGTCCTAGCTTATGCGGATGATGTGACATTGTTGGTAAAAGATTACGTATCTGGGTGTCTAGTGGTCCAGGTGTTCATTCCTTTTCCCTGATATCGGGGGCACACCTAAGCTTCCAGAAATGTAAGGGTCTGGCTTTGGGTGCTTCTCCTCTTGTTCTGGATATTGGGGGGGTGTCTCTTACCAAGGACCCTATTAAGATTTTGGATATTTTTATGGCACAGGGGATATGGCACAGTATAACTGGGAAATTAAGCTGTGGGAGTGTTCCGAGAAGGTGCTGATATTGAAGGCATGGCATCAAACGTAGCTGAAAAGGATGGATATTTCAAAGATGTTTCCATTGCCCATGCTGACGTACCTCAGCATGGTGTTCTCCATTCCAAAGGCTCTGGAAGTACATCTATATAGTTTCTTTCAGTTAGTCTGGAGTAGCTGTCATAACCCAATTAAATGAAATGTGCTTTTCCTTCCAGTTGAGCAGGGTGGTTTGAACATGGTAAACCTGTTGTTTTTTACGTTTAAGTCCAAAAATAGTACAGCACATACACAAAGAGACTTGAGTATTCCAAATCCAAAAGTTTATTGACCAAAACGTTCTATTACAGGCTCCAAGTATGGCTCTGCCCCTGCACTTCGACTATCCCAGCCTTCATTAGGGGGCACCAGAGAGTGATCAACTGAGCTCTTAAATAGTCAATTTCTCATGATATCATACATAACCGAACATGGTAAAATATATATTTGTGACAAAGTTCTATATCTGCAATTAACAAAGCAGATGTAAATACCAAAGCAGAGGTCAAAATGAATATGCAAGTTAAAGAGTGAACAAATAATAATAATAACAATATGCTCATGGCTTCACCTTATGACTGCCCTTTATCAAACTTGAAAATTAAAAGTGAAGGTCCAATAAACTTAATTCGTAATTCATTAGATCAGTATGGCATATTACACTTTCTATTTTTCTAATAATACATATGCTACACCTATGGCCTAAGACTGGAAATTAAGAAACACTATTTTAATGCACATATTTTGACATGTTTTTGCAAATATTATTTGCAAATAATTTTGAAATTTCTTAATGCCACAGTAGAAGCCTTCTGATCTTCTGCAATCTTAACCTATTGATATCCTCTGTCAAGACAACCAATGCAGAGTAATAACTTGTGACAGTTTAAAATCATAATTTTGGTATGTTACTTTTTCTCATAAGTTTTCATTAACAAATATAACAAAAGAGCTAAAGTTCCAATTAGACCCAAATTATTAATTAACAGGAGATTAATATCCCTACATTATTGCTTATTCATGTTACAATTCTAATAAGCAGCAAAGATCTTGGGCAAAAAACTGATGTCAGTTAGCTACAAGCTAGGAGTTTCAGAGATCCTGAGTAATCACCTTTATTCGCTGGCCTGATTCCAAGCTGAGGATCCACTGAACAGTATCCAAGGGATTCATAGAATTTGAGGCAGGGCATCAGTGTCTCTGTGAAAATAAGAGAAACAACATTTAGTATCTATTTCATTAACAGATATGGTTTCAAATCCCATTGTTCATTTAAACCATGTGATTTTACACTTTTCTAAGTGTAGATCGAGTAACTTTCTCTCATAAGTAAAAGATTCTGCCTGTTACCCCCTTGTTTTGGTATGGTGACATGTTCAACTTCCATATATTTGAGTCCTTCAGTACTGGAGTTCTGCATACTATGAAAGTGTGCTGCAACAGGTTTATCAGTCCTCATATTTACAATGTCCCTCTTACGTTTCTGTATTCAATAGATCTAGTGATGCAACCTATATAAACCATGCCACATTCACGCCAAAGAACATAGACCACAAAGAACATAGACCACAAAACTGGTGTCACAGGTTATGAAGTCTTTCAAACTCACAGTCTTGTCATTTAACGTGGGATGGGTGAATGTTTTGCTCAATTGCATATGCTCACAAGTATAACACCTGTGGCACTTGTGATTGTCCATAGGCCTTGTTGGCAACCATGTACATTGACTAGTGTTATCCTGCACTAACATCCTACTGTGTGCAAATTTATCTCTCAAGTTGGGAGCTCTACTGAATGTAATTCGTTGCTTTTGTCCTACTGCCTGATGTACGTTGTGGTCCCCTTGTAGTATTTTTCAGTTTTTATGGATTTGTTGCTAGTCTTTCCTGAATTTTTTTTTTTTTTTTTTAATTTTAGTATTTGGTAACCGGGTAAGGCCCACTAGGCACAATTGCCTGTTTTCAGGGGCAACCTGGGAGCACTGGGCATTTAAGTGGCTTGCTCAGAGTTGCACAGTATGCAAGTGGAGGTTGTGAGAATCAAACCCTGGTCTGGTCTGATGGATGTATCAAGCTCGTTCACAGCTCATTACTCTAACCTCTAGGCTATACTGCCAGCCATTGAACTTTGTGACAAAAGTTACAGGATCGTTTCCATCGTTTTTGACTCTATTTCCTTGTGGTAAGGTCTCTCTCACACTCAAGCGCTCTAGCCTTTGAAGATTCTAAAATATTTTTGCTGTAACCCCTCATAAGAAACCTCCTTTCCAAATCTTCTGCTTGTGTTAAAATATATTCCAAATTGCTGCAGTTCCTTCTGAGCCTAAGAAACTGACTGTAAGGCACAGACTCTTTCACGTTTCTTAGATGAGCGCTGGTTGCATGTAACACAGAGTTAGTTGCAGTCTGTTTCCTGTAGCATTTTGTTTTGATCTCTTTTGTCTGAGCATTTATGTCTGTACTTGAAATGTTAGTGTCTAAAAAGTTCAAAGCATTACTGTCTGCCACATATGTAAATTTTAAATTCAGATCATTATTTTGCAACCAACTTACGAAATTTTTAACTTCAATGATGTTTGCACTCCATATACATGTGACATTGTCAATAAAATGATGCCATAGTAGTATTTTATCATAGTATGGGTTTTTAGCAGGATTGAGTACATGTAGCTCCTCCAACATGCCCAAAAATAAGTTGGCATAGGAAGGAGCCATGGACGCACCCATTGCAGTGCCACAACGTTTTTTACTTTTAGTCAGTTTTTGAAGTGGAATTTGTTGCCATGTTTTATGGATAGGATTCATGATATTTGGAAAGAGTGGTCGTTCTGTTGGCTGGCCCCTTTATTAACACAATGGTGAAGTGATTCCATCCCGCATAGCAACCACATTGGGTTGCCTACCTATGGTCGGGTACGTGTGGGGAAAAAAAATCAAATGATGGAGGCTGAAGTATTCTATATTACAGCATCAGCACTCCAAGCTTATTTATTGGATGATAGTGTCAGCAAACTTTCAGGCAGAACCATTTTATACTGGACTGCCCCCAACATGGATAGTGGATATTAAGAAAGCCTTGATGGATGGGAGAACACCACAAAAAATGTGGGATGTATTATGGTTAAGTTTTCCTGGGAAATTGCTGGTGAAAGCTAATGCCAAACATAAAAGTCAGGCACAGTGTGCTCTGTGCCACGGCAGGGTGTGTTTTGCTCCCAGAGACAGTGGCCCACTTGTATTTGGACCTCCCAGAGACAGTGGCCCACTTGTATTTGGACCTCCCAGAGACAGTGGCCCACTTGTATTTGGACCTCCGAGACAGTGGCCCACTTGTATTTGGACCTCCGGAGACAGTGGCCACTTGTATTTGGACCTCCCGGAGACAGTGGCCCACTTGTATTTGGACCTCCCGGAGACAGTGGCCCACTTGTATTTCGACCTCCCAGAGACAATGGCCCACTTGTATTTGGACCTGCCAGAGACAATGGCCCACTTGTATTTGGACCTCCCAGAGACAGTGGCCCACTTGTATTTGGACCTCCCGGAGACAGTGGCCCACTTGTATTTGGACCTCCCGGAGACAATGGCCCTCTTGTATTTGGACCTCCCGGAGACAGTGGCCCACTTGTATTTGGACCTCCCAGAGACAGTGGCCCACTTGTATTTGGACCTCCCAGAGACAGTGGCCCACTTGTATTTGGACCTCCCGGAGACAGTGGCCCACTTGTATTTGGACCTCCCAGAGACAATGGCCCACTTGTATTTGGACCTCCCGGAGACAATGGCCCACTTGTATTTGGACCTCCCGGAGACAATGGCCCACTTGTATTTGGACCTCCCGGAGACAATGGCCCACTTGTATTTGGACCTCCCGGAGACAATGGCCCACTTGTATTTGGACCTCCCGGAGACAATGGCCCACTTGTATTTGGACCTCCCAGAGACAATGGCCCACTTGTATTTGGACCTCCCAGAGACAATGGCCACTTGTATTTGGACCTCCAGAGACAATGGTCCACTCCATTTGGACCTCCGGAGACAATGGCCCACTTGTATTTGGACCTCCCAGAGACAGTGGCCACTTGTATTTGGATTGTTCATATGCAGTCACTTTTGGACAACATTGACATCTACCTGGCATGACCAACTCTGGACATCCTTGATGTATGACTGGGTGATTCAGGGAACATTGTCCAGGGGTCATACTTATGAGACAGGCACACTTCGTCTTGTTCTCACCACTATTAAATATTATTTATGGCACCCTTGATGTGCCTTACTCTTCCAGCAATAGGAGATTGTTCCTCTGGTATTATTTGACTTGATAATGAGAGATCTTCTCCACCAATATTGGACTGAGAGCAAAATTACGGTTCCGGGCTTACTGGCCTCATGTTGATGGGGGTTTGTAGCCCTTTTGGGACTGGTCTAATTTTGTTTGCCTCCCCCGATACGACAATGCAGCGGTTTCCCTGTTCAGGCATTAGTGCTGTTACTGTATTAGACTATCTCGTTGCTGTTGCTGACTCATTTAGCTCTTCCACTCCCATGATGACCCTGGTGGATCCCTTTGTGGAACTGTGGGTTAGTGCCTTATGCAATCCAGTTCTAGTATGCACTCTGAGTTGGGGGGGGGGTTGGAGTGCTGAGTGTTATTTTTTTGGTGGGGTTATCTCCTTATGATTTTCCCAGTTCCCCTTACCTTCCATATGGTTGCTGGTCTTCAAAGATCATCGTTTCCCCTGTCTTTATGTAATGTCGTTTCTGCATTTCTTTGTTTTTCATTTGCATTATCTTGCTTTTGTGTACTTTTTTTTGGATTTCACATGTTGAACAGGTATGACTGTAATACTTTGCTGTGACATGTTTGTTTCCTTTATTAAAAACTTCCCCTACTCTTTGGTGGTTTTGCTGTTGCCATCTTGCAGATTGTCGGCAAGATGGTGAACTATATGCTGGTGGAGGAGGGGACTGTATCGGTCCAGTCTTGATGGAAACAGATGGTCTTACGGAGGTTTCTTCAGTTTTAGAAACATAGAATGTGTCGGCAGATGAGGTCCATGTGGACCATCTAGTCTGCCCTTGTGTACTAATGTGCTCCCTCCCAATTAAGCTGCTAACTTAAGTTTACCACATTGTCTGTCCCATGCCAACTTGAATTCACTGACTGTCTTTGAACCCACCATCTCTGTGGGGAGGCCATTCCAAGGCTCCACCACTCTTTCTGTGAAAAATGACTTTCTTGCATTTCTCTTGAACCTACCCCCTTCAGGCGCATGTTGTGACCTCTGATCCAGGTACCATTGTTTACCTGAATGGGATTTTGCGCCAGTACCTTGCTGATACCCTTGAGGTACTTGAAAGTCCTTATCATATCCCCCATCCCTTCTTTGTTCCAGGGAATACATGTTGAGCTGTTTTAGCCTTTCCCCATATGGCTCGTGATGCAGACCATGCACCATTTTGTTGCCCTTCTCTGTATAGAATCTAGTCTGTCTTTGTTCATCCTAAGGTGGGGCCTCCAGAACTGGACACAGTACTCCACATGAGGCCTCACCAGGGACTGTACAGTGGCATAATCACCTCCCTTTTTCTACTGGTTATACCACTCCCTATGCAACCCAAGATGCTGCTGGCCTTTTGTGCAGCCGTTTCACATTGCTTGCTCACCTTCAAGTCATTAGCAATGATAAACTCAAGATCATGCTCATGTTTTGCTACCACCAATTGTTCCTCATTTAGAAAGTGTTTCTTTCCTTGGTTGGTTCTTCCAAGGTGCATTACCTTACACTTTTTGGTATTGAACTTAAACTGCCAACTGTCTGACCATTTTTCAAATTTCCTAAGGTCTGACTCCATCCATTGAGTCCCTTCAGCTGTGTCCACTCTATTGCAGAGGTTTGTGTCATCTGCTGATAGGCACACCTTTCCATTTAGGTTGTCCCCTATGTCACTGATGAATACATTGAAAAGTATTAGTCCAAATACTGACCCCCTCTGGAGCACCACTTGTAACCCTACCCTCCTCTGATAGTGTGCTGTTTACCAATACCTTCTGAGTCCTCCCGTCGAGCCAGTTTTGGATCCAGTTTACAATCTTTAGCCCAATGATTTTGTGCTCCAGCTTGTTTATTAGCCTCCTGTGCAGAACTGAGTCATAGATACATAGCTACATAGACAGTGTCGGCAGATAAGGGCCTATGGCCCACCTAGTCTGCCCATTTGAGCTTGTAAGTTCAGTTTATGTTTTCCTAGAAGTCTGTTGCCCTTATCCCTGACCTCCAGAATTCCTTTATGTCTATCCCAGAGTATTCTTAAATCCTGGATTACTCAGCCCCACCACTTCCTCTGGCAGGGTGTTCCACTGTCCACCACCTGTTCTGTGAAGAAATTCTTCCTCATGTTTCCTCTGATCGTCCTCCCTCCAACTTCATCCCATGCCCTCTAGTCCTGGTACATCTTTTTGCTTAAAATAGTGTATTCCTGCACCCTGTTCCTCCTGTGAGATACTTGTATGCCTCTATCATATCCCTCTCTCCTCCCTCCTCCTCCAGGAGTACATGTTCAGTTCCTTCAACCTGTCTTCATAGGACTTGTGATGCAATCCATGCACCATCTTTGTTGCCTCCTCTGAACCTTCTCTGCCCTGTCTATGTCCTTATGTAGGTATGGTCTCTAGAACTGTACACTGTACTCCAGGTGGGGCCTCACTAGTGTCTTGTATAGCGGAATTATGACCTCCCTTTTCCTGCTGGTGATGCCCTGCCTATACATCCCAGCATCCTATTTGCTTTACCTGCTGCCTTGTCACACTGTTTCCCTACCTTGAGATCATCAGAGATGATAACCCCAAGATCCCTTTCCTGTTTGGTGCATGCTATATCCTCACCCCCCAACTGATATATTGTGCCAGGGTTTTTGTGCCCCATATGCATTATCTTGCACTACTTTGCATTGAATTTCAACCGCCAAACCCTGACCATTCTTCAAGTTTCTGCAGGTCCCTTCTCATTCTGTCTACACCCTCTGGTGTGTCTACTCTGTTACAGAGCTTGTGTCATCAGTGAACAGTGAAATTCTGCCTTCTAGGTCCTGCGCAATGTCACTGATGAAGATGTTGAATAGGACCGGTCCCAGCACTGATCCTGTGGTACCCACTGGTCACTCTTCCCTCTGTGGAGTGACAGCCATTTACCACCACCCTCTGTGTCCTGCCACCTAGCCAGTTACCTACCCACCACACTACTGTCCTGCCCACACCATATTCCCCAGTTTGTGTAGTAGTCTTCTGTGTGGCACAGTGTCAAGGCCTTGCTGAGTCCAGATAGGCCATGTCCACTGCCTCCCCTGATCCACCTCCCTAGTCACCCAGTCAAAAATTCAACGAGGCTGGTCTGACATGACCTCCCCTGGTGAAACCATGCTGCTTGGGTCCTGTTGTCCTTGACAACCAGATGTTCCACCAATCTCTCTTCAGTAGTGCTTCATGATCTTCCCCACTACCGAGGTGAGGCTGACTGGTCTGTAGTTCCCTGCTTCCTCTTTGTTCCTGCTTTTGTATAAGGGGACTACATCTGCTGTCCTCCAGTCTTTGGGTACCTCCCCTGTTTCCAGTGATCGGCTAAACAGGATAGCCAGAGGTTCAGCCACAACCTTTCTTAGTTCTTTAAGGACCCTGGGGTGCACCCCATCTGGCCCCATTGCTTTATCAACTCTTATTACTTCCAGTTCCTTCAGGACCCTTTCTTGTGTAAAGGGACTTGTGTCCATTTCTGCACCATTCTCACCCCGTGTACTCCCTTCAGACCCATTACCCTCCTCTTCCTCAGTAAAGACTGAGCAGAAATACCTGTTCAATGTGTCAGCTCTACTGTTGTCATCTCACGCAGTCCCCATCCTCCCCCTTCAGTCTCACTATCCCTCCCTTTGTCTTTCTTTTTCACTTATGTACCTGTAAAGGTTTTGTCCCTCTACCCACTGATTTTGCAATGTGTTCTTCTGTCTGAGCTTTGGCTTCCCTTACTGACCTCCCTTTGCTTCTCCTGGTACTTCTCCCTATCCCCTTCTGCCTGTGTCTTTTTGTATTGCCTGAATGCAATCTTTTTGGCTTTCACTTTCTTTGCTACCTCTTTGGAAAACCATAATGGTCTCCTCTTCCTTTTCCTCTTGCTAACCTGCTTAATGCATAATTCTGCTATTCTTGTAATCCCCATTTTAAATACTGCCCACTGTTCCTCAACCCCTGATTCCTGTCCCATTCCCCTTAATGCCTCTTTCAAGTATCTCCCCATTTTCCCAAAGTCTACCCCCCTAAAATCCAGGAACAGAAGTCCTGAAGTCAAAGGCCTTGCTGAAGTCCAGGTACACCACATCCACCGCACCCCCTAGGTCCATCATTTTTGTAACCCAATGAAAGAATTCTGTTAGGTTAGTGTGGCAGGATCTCCCTGACGTGACTCCGTGTTGCTTTGGATCCAGCTGTCCATTCTCTTCCAGGAATGCCACTATCCTTTCCTTTAGTAGGGATTCTGTTAACTTCCCTACTACCAAGGTGAGGTTGACTGGTCGATAGTATCCTGCTTCTTTCTTACAGCCACTCTTGTGTAGGGGCACTACTGTAGCCCATTTCCAGTCTTCAGGGACATCCCCGCACTCCAGTGATTTGTTGAAGAGTTTTACCAGTGGGGCTACTAATTCCTCTGCAAGCTTCTGCAGTATCCCTGGGTGTATCTCGTCTGGCCCCATTGCTTTGTTGACCTTCAATTTCTTGGTTCATCCAGAACTCTCCTCTGTGAAGGGACTTGTGTCTGCTCCCCCAAGATGGTGTTCTTTTCTGTGTAGAGAGGGTCCTTTGCCTGCTTCTTCCTGTGTGAAAACCGAGCAGAAGTATTTGTTCAGTGCAGTACCTCTGCGTTCTCCCCATCATCTTTTGTGTGTTGGACCTTGTTGTTTGCTAATCTAACTATCCTCCCTTTGCTCTTCCTTTTCTCCATCATATACTGTTGGAACGTTTTGTCACCACGTTGGACCCCCTTTGCTGTCCTCTCCTCCGTTTGAGCCTTTGCAGTCTGAATTGCCTTCCTGGCGCCTCTAAGCAATTCTCTATTTACTTTCTTATCACTGTCCTTTTTTGTTTCCTTGTATCTCCTTAATGCTCTCTTCTCCTCCTTTATTTTAGATGCGATATTTTTTGAAAACCAGAGTGGCTTTTTTCTTCATTTGAATTTGCCTACTAGTTTGGCGCACTGTGATGTGACTAGTTTTATGGCTTTCTTCAGTCTCCTCCATTGTTCTTCCACTCCCCCATCTGCCCTGCTACCCAGATTATGTCTTAAACAGTGTTTCATTTTGAGGAAGTCTGCCTTTCTGAAGTCCAGGACCTTCTGTTTATAGTGACTTGTGGCCTTAGTCTTGTTTACTGTGAACCACATAGTTCTATGGTCACTTGATCCCAGATGGGTACCCACGTGTACGTTTGAGACCCTGTTATTGTTTGATAGTACAAGGTCCAGGACCCTTCCTCTCTAGTGGGGGTTCTACCAGCTGGCTTATGCTCTCTCCTGGTGCCACTAGGAATTCCTTACTATTTTCTGATATAGTCATGTAGGAGCTCCAATTTACATCCGTAAATTGGCGTTTCCACCAGTAGTAATTCACCCTTATCGGCCATCCTTAGTATGTCTTCTAGAATTTCCTTGTGTTTTTCTACTTCTTGTGATGGGGGCCTGTATATCACTTCTACCCATATGGGGGATTGATATTTTGCAAGATAATGACATATCTGTCAAAATGGTATGCTTCAATCAAGATTATGATTTTTCTACTGATACTTTTACAATGACTGCAATGGATGTTCATACCAAGAGTGAAGTAAGACCCAAAGTTATGACACAGTCCATTCATGCTGTTAAAGACTCCCATTTTTAAAGAGGGAGAGGTACCAGCTGATCCTCTCCTCTCTGCTGGATTGTCCGAGAGGAAAGCGCTTTTGTTGCAGCTTCTAGTAGAAAAAGCTGAAGAAGATGCCAAACTAATAGAGCTGTCAGGGCAGCATGAGTCAGCTGTTCCAGATCCATCAGCTCTTTGTCAGCTGTAGTCAGGCATAACAGTGGCAAAGCAGTGCAGATACAGAGCTTCCATATCGCAGACAGCATGACTGCCTCTTTCTTTATGTCAAGAGTGACAAACTGAACTTCCTCGCAGCTCTACCTCGAAACAGTGGTCAGTAGAGGTGGCACTTCAAACCACAGGTTGGACTACAGCTGGATATGTTGTTTCATGGCTCACAGGTCCAGTCCTGATGGTGACTGAGAGTATGGCTACGGTGAAGATGGTAAACCACACTGTAGTATATTCTATTTCTTCTAAACCCAATACTATGAATTTGGACTGCACAACTGTTTGTAAGACTCAGTATCCATCCCTGAAATTGTTTCAGGGCTCAATGAGCATAATGGGGCTCTGAGCTCCAATAATAATATGACCCTACAGCTAGCAAATACTGTGCCTATACTGGACAAACCCACATTCACCCAGATTCAACATTAAAATCCCAGCCTGTGACTTCTCAGAACTCTAAACTGCACCAATATCGGACTCTGAGAAAGTGTGGACGGGGGGGTAGAAATTTAAAGTAGAGGCCTCTTTTTATCAGGGGCAGCCCAGAGCTTGTTACAATTGTGGCTCCTTAGCCCACCTTAGTAGTGTGTGTGACAAACAGAGATGTGACCTCTGTTCAGAATATGGATATCTTAGTCCATCCTGTCCCAATCCATTCTGTTGTAACCTTTGCACAGAAAAAGGTCACTCATATAGGAATTGTCCCTGGTCTTCCCATAACAGGAAAGGGGAAGAGGATTTAGACCAAGAATATCTTATAGGGAAAGTACAGAGGTTAGGCTGACAAAAAGGCCCTGGGAAACAAGGGCACAAACAGCACCTGACTCTGCTGCTTTCTCTTACACTGTACCTCCAGCCAGGCCACAGCCTTCTGGAGCTGCTCCTACACAGAGCTCTGATGAGGCTGTTGTGCCAAATTATCCTGTCATTACATGGACAGAAGGGGGGCAGTCACTTCCAGGCCTGCTTCTGACAGTACTCTCTCATGTGCTAGATAAAAAGGAGAGCCCAAGATACCTCCACCCACAGCACCTTCGTACCATCTCCCTTGCCCCCCATGCTGAGCGTCCTGAAAAATGGTTACCTAGTTTCAGCAAAAAGAGGCAAGAACAATAGATTCAAAACAGCTACACTAATCTGGAAGTTCCTCTCTGTAATAAATATGTAGCTTTAAGGGGTGATAAGATGTGAGGTAATATTGAAGAGGAGAATGTGGATTCTAAAGTATCTTCCATCAACTCACAAAGGGACCCTTCCTCTGATGTCAGGGATTCTTAAAATGAAACATTTGTGTGAAAAAAAAAAAGGTGGGAGAACAAGGTTACAGTTTGTGAAAAATAAGGGTTATCCAAAGAAATGAATGTTCCCCTCTACGTCTTTTTACTTATAAGCTGTCTTACATTAGTGACTTTAAATGTAAATAGTTCATGTCACGAAAGAAATACATTACAACCATGTTTGCCTCGAGTCAACTGCATACTGACATTTTTTATTACAAGATACTAGACTGAAAACTCAATATGAGATCAAAAGATCTATATTCTTATGGTCCTGTGGACCTGCTTTTTGGTCCAAAGGGGAAGAGAAATGTGATGGGGTGGGTATACTTTTAAGGGTCAATACTGGCATATAAGTAAACTGATCAGTGTTCACCCTGGGAGAATTCTAGTGTTGGATGTTGCAGAATTGGATTTTAGATATAGAGTAGTGTGTGCCTATGCCTCCAGACGAAAGCTGCACTGATTTGAGATTTTCAGATAAATTCATCCTTTTCTGTTTACCTCAAAGCAAGTAATATTTGGAGGGGACTTTAATTGCCCCATACTGTAGCACAGTCGGCACAAGATAAAAAAGGAAAACATACTGTGACACTTCCTTTCTAGCTAATTTACTTTCAACAGCCACCTTAAAAGATGCCTATAGGGAGTTACGTTTTCAAGGCAGACACATCTATTTTCATGGTTCTTTATCTTCCAGAATAGACTATTTCTTTTTTTTTTCAAGGCAATGAAAGTTAACAAAATGGAAATGGTAACAATAGAATCTTATGACCATCTGGCCTTATTATGTGCCTATACATTTGGCTTAGCTCCTAAGAGCGGTAAAAGGACTTGGTGGATGACTACATCACTTTTAGGTGATATAAGCTATTAGGAAAAGATGGGTAACACAATGGAAGGCAAAGGCTGTCGGTATACATGCTTATATTTCAGTGCATATATGGTGGGAGTATTCAAAACATGGTTTTAAACATGTTTTCACAAACACTCAATGACTAGAGTTACTAAGACTTACAAAACATATTTGGATTTACAAAAGCGTTTCATAAATTAATTGAGAAATCTCAATATTGTCCAGGAAATTACACTAAACAAATATATAACATTAAACTCAAATGAAAGATTTACAATATGATGGAACAACATCTTTATTGAAAGAGGCAAAATTTGGCACACAGGGTACTAAACAAACTTTGTTGATAGATTAGCTTGTCAACATAGGGTGAATAACGGGATATATTTGCCTTACCAAATCAGCAGGAGAATCATTTTACAGACACCCCAGATTTATTAGGCATATTACACACATCATGTTAGAGATCGTGGGGTGCTATCCCTGGCATTGATACCGAGCCTGCTTTAGAACTCGTGTGAACTTTCATACTCCACTAAGGCTTTCTTTCAGGCACCAGTTTGTTTAGAGGAGGTTGAAGAAGTGATAAAAATCTTGCGTAGTATTATAGTCCCCAGAAGAGATGGTCTTTCAGTTAAATTTTATAAATCCTTTGCAACTCTTCCAGGACCTGCTTTAGTATATTCGTATAACACTATATCGACAAGCAAAATTTTACCTGATTCCATGGCTGCAGTGCAGCTAATTTTTTTTTTTTGTATAAAAAAGGTGATAAAGAAGATCTCCACAACTGGTGACCAGTCAGCCTTTTGAATGTGTATTATGAAATCAAGTCTAAAATTTTAGCTAGACACTTTGAGAAAGTAGCAAATGAGGTAATTTCACCACATCAGTCTTGTTCAGTCCCAGGCAGAACAATATATGATAATTTGGCAATGCTGAGAGAGGTTTTTGAAAGAGAGAATATGGGAATTTTAGGTGGTTTTGTCCTATCCATAGACCAGGAAAAGGCTTTTGATAAACTCTCTCAGGAATTCTTGTTCAGGGTTCTTTAGGTCTTTTTCTTCATGGAGAGGGTGGTGGATACATGGAATAGTCTGCCACAAGAGGTGTGGGGAGCAAGCATGGTGGAGGGGTTTAACATGTCTGGGACAGACACAAGGGAACTTTAGAGGTGAGACAGAGGGAGGGAGGGGAAGCCACTGACCAGATAGGGTCAGAGGAGGTAATCAAGAATAGGATCTATGGGCAGACTGGATGGGCCTGGCTGTCTTTATCTGCCAACATTTCTGTTTGGCATACCTACACAGCTTATAGGCTGGATACAATTTTATATAGTACTATAGGTTTGCCCAGTGCTCAGTGGATGGTTAGGGAAAGCTAGAGAATATTTAGACAGGTTAGACAAGTGTGCCCCTAAACCCCTCTTTATGCATTCAACATTGACCCACTCTTGAAAACACATGTATGGTAGACTTAAAGGGCCTCACATATAGTACTCAGGGTCATACTTTGGTGTTTTAGCCTATGTTTATAATGCCAGTGTTTTTCTGAAGATTCTTGGAGAGGCCTCACTTAAAACATATTTTGAAGATTGTTTCTTCAGTATCAGGTTCTGTTATTAACTTGTCAAAGTAAAGGTATACATATATATATATATATATATATATATATATATATATATATATATATATATAATATATATTGGTAGATTTCAAGGTCACACTGCTATTGCTGGGATCACCATAGAAGGTACTGCTTTAAAACATTCTTGGTTTTGAGTTTTGGTGTGGGGACATGGCCCTCTTACATTGAGAAGAACATATTACCTTGGTTGTAGCACAGGTTCAGAGATGGAATAGTTGGAAACTATCCAAGAAGAAAGTTTTTTCTTATGAAAACATAATTTATTTCCAAATTCTTTACATAATTTATGTCAATCTACCACCAGTCTCTCTGGAAATTAGGTTATGTAGTCTTTTCTTTTATGTTTTTGGTGAGATAACTAAACCTCATTAGAGGGGGCTACTTACCTCAGTATTACTGAAGATGGAGTATGCACATTGAGCCCAATAACCTTCTGCTATAGCCTATTTTATTTATTTTATTTATTTAAGTCTAGGATTACAAGTACCTTTGAGCCAAGGCTCTTTTACAAAGGTTCCACATCAGCTTGAGAACAGTACAACGAAATACAACAATGCATGATAATACATCAAGGCAAGGAATTATAGGCAGGATAAACAGGTTCAACAGGTTTACAATCAGTTACAAGAGAAAATGCTGTATTTTTGTATTATAACATTCATAAGGTTTTACACAATGAAAACAGGATCTGGATTTTTTTTCTGTATAGGAATGGTTAGCTCCTACTTTACAAAAATTGGAACAAGGACACTTTAGTCTTCCTCGAACCCACAGTTCTGGGCCCCGTTGCCCAGTATATGTGAGTTAATATTTTTAAAATGAGGCAATGGGCACTTGGCCCCAAGCAAATGGCAACCTCTTCAAGAAAGCAGCTATATGTGAACATTCAATCTTCTGCCTTTTGGAGCCCAGTACTTCCAGGTCTGTCCAGAAGGTTGGAACGGGAGGTGCTTAAAGGTGACCATTAAAGAAATGCAAAGCCCGCTCCATTCCCACACATACCTTAAAATGCTGCTAAAGTCTGGGGCAGCAGTGAGCAATTTTTAATCCAGCATGTTTTGTAATAAAATGCCAAAACTTTCAGCCAAACATGGGAAGCACCAGTGGGTTCTTATATGAGCCGGCGCAGAGGTCATGGTATTACCCGTTTAGTGATGTCAGCTACCACCACTGCTGTTGTGTAGTAGCGGTGGTGGTGCTCTATGTTGTGTAGCTATGTGGGGTCTTCATGCGTAGTATGTTACTTACAGCAACAACCTGTCCAGGTGTTGCTGTAAGTAACATTACACGTATGAAGACCCCTATATAAGCTCTATATATTAAACATAATAGTACCGCCACTGCTACTGTAATAAGAGCAGTGGTCATAGCGACGCTACTAAATGGGTGTAATACCCATGACCCTCTGCGCCTGGCCAGATGGGGAACCCACGGCGCCCGTGTTCGCTAAACGCTTCGCATTTTATTACAAAAAACACGCTCGATTAAAAATTAAGCTCACTACAGCCTCAGACTCCCGCAGCAGCATTTTAAGGTATGTGGGAATGGGAGCGGGCTGCAGTCTTTCTTTACAGGTCACCTTTAAAGATCAAATGCACACCTATTTCATAAAAATCTTGAATTCATATCCCTGTGTCATGAGTAGTGTTTCCTGAAAATATCTTGCTGTTTGATTGTGTTTTTCTTTAAATCAGCATCTGTCAATATGCTTTGCAGTAACTGAAAACTGAAGAAACAGTGAATATGTTTCTGTCCCTGTCGGTGAGCAATGACATCATGCCTGCCCTGCCTGCTGCTTCTGCAATTAACTCCCTGACTGCTAAATAAGTTGTTACAGTTCCTAGTTGGAGCAGTCTGTAGAGCTAATTGTTTTCACTCATAGTTTGTTACTAACCCATCTGGTTTGTCTTTAGAGATATGCTTAAATCCATCTTTCTGTTCTCATAAAAGTTTGATTATTTGGGGTTCAGTGCTGAATTGAAGTGGTATGAATGAATCTGTGAGAAATAACATTTTCTGTATCACAGCTCTCATTCTGGCTATATACACACAGGGTTGTTTAATGGATATAAAATAAACTACATTCCATGAATTCATAGAAGCAGCATGTATTTAATGTAGTATCAATAAATATGTTCATGTGATAATTTTGTTTCCATGTCAGATTGACAAATGTGTGTCTGCCACACACTGCTATTTCAGGAACATGTACTGTATGAACTCCTAATATTCAGTTCTTTGAGGGTTTCAATGTGGAAATACATCATGTATATGTATTAACTAGAAATACTGTATGGCATTCTGAAGCTCTTATCTTCTGCCTCTCAATTGAGGCTGCTGCACCCTGCTTCCCTCTGCCCCCACCCCTCACAGTCAAGGCCAATGCACTCTGCTGCCCATTTTTCCTGTCCCCACAGATAGGGCTGATATGCTGTGCTAAGGCGCACGGGGCCTCTGCCTCCACAGTTTGGGCTGCTGCACCATACTGCCCCAGGCCACTAAAGGTGGGGCTTTTGCTGCACCCTGCTATCCACTTCCTTTGCCCCAAATGGGCAGGGCTGCTGCACCATGTGCATCCCGTCACACAGTCAGGGCTGTTGTACCCTGATGCCCCACTGTGTCCTGCACAGCAGTCAAGGCTTCTGCATCATGGTGCCCTCTGTCCTCTGATACCACGGTGCCCTGCTGCACCATAGAGCCTCTTGCGTCCACAGTTAGAGTTGTTGCACCATGCTGCTCCCTGCCACTAGAGTCCGATCCTTTGGTACACTGCTGAAACTATTTGAAAGAAAAAACAAATACTTTCATCTTGTGTTATAGGATGGGGGACAGAGGGTAGCAGGGTGCAGCAGCCTTAACTGTTTGTGCAGGAGGCAGCAAGATGCAGCACCCCAACTGTGTGGAGAAGAGTGGGCAGTGGGCTGCAGCATCCTCAAATGGGGGCAAGAGACAGGGGCTTTTCGGGCAGGGGAAAAGGGGAAGCAGAGAGCTGCTGCCTAAACTGTTGGGCAGGAGACACGGGCATCAGGATGCCATATGGTATTTCTAGTTATACACATACATGATGTATTTTCACACAGAAACGCTTTAAGAACTGAATTTTATGAGCTCATACAGTACATGTTCCTGAAATAGCAGTGTGTGGCAGACACACATTTGTCAATCTGACATTAAAACAAAATTATCACATGAACATATTTATTGAGGCTACATTAAATACACACTGCTTCTATGAATTAATGGAATGTAGATTATTTTCTATCCATTATGTAGCCAGAATAGAATGCAGAGCTTTGATGTCAGAGAACTGAAAGCTATGATACCAAAACTGTTATTTCTCACATCCATAACACTTCAATTCAGCACTGAACCCCAAGTGATCAACTTTTTATGAGAACAGAAAGGTAGATTTTAAGCATACCTCCAGATGGTTTAGTAACAAACTCTGAGTGAAAACAATTAGCTCTACAGACTGCTCTAACTGGGGACTACAACAGCTTATTTATTCAGGGACTTGATTGCAGAAGCATCAGGTAGGAGAGGTATGATGTCATTGCTCAATGACAGGGACAGAAACATCTTCACTGTTTCTTCACTGTTTTCATTTACTGCAGAGCACATTAACGGATGTTGATTAAAAGAAAACTGCAAAACCAAACTGCATAATATTTTCAGGAAACACTAATGACGCACAGATGTATGTTCAAGAAGATGCAAGTTTTTTATGGAACATGTGCATGTGATCTTTAAACATCTCTCTAATCAGAGGATACCACCTCAGATTTTGGATATTATGTGGCTTAGTACACATGGTAGATTAGGGATGAAAGGTCATTTTGGGCATAAAAGTGTGGAAGAGTGTAATTGTCCCAGGCAGGAGTGTTTGAGGAGATAGAAACACAGTGTCATTTTTTTTTTTTTCTGCCCCTATGCTCATGATTTTGGAGACTGTTTTGCTCTTTATTGTAAAATGCCTGTTCTTAGAACACTCACATATCAAGAACTGGTATTTGTTTTTGTTTGTTTTTTTTGCTAGATAGGCTAGTTTGATACATCCACTCCATTGCTGTTGCCAAGGGTTCGTCTGGTTCAGAAGAACCCCCTTTTGAAACTTCCCTTTATTTTTCATTATTTGTAAAAAAAAAAAAAAAAAAAAAAGTTTCATCATTTCTGTTTATTTTTTTACTGTTACAGAGTGCTAATGCACACATGATGAACCCCAGCACTTTCTGTCTGCATGCACCCCTTCCTCCTGCTGCCAATCAGCTCCCTCAGTACCAGTAAGATGACTGGAGCTGCTTTGTGAGTCTTTCTGTGCACCCTCCCCTTATGACTGGCTGGCCAATTGGAGCTCACATCAGTATCGTGAATGTGACCTCAATACAGCATGGCCACTGCCTACAATTCACACTGTCAGCTAGCACTGGAGGAAGATGGAGCATGGTGGCAGGCTCAGAGGTGATATCACCAGGAGAGCAAAAAAGAAGTAGAGGACCTCAGCTTATAATATTATCAGTCACAGGCAGGTAAATTTTGCTGGCCACTATTACTGAAGATGTGTCCCTTAATAACTGTATATTGTGCAGTTGGGCAAGAGAGCTTTTCAGGTGGAGGGCTGACAATGTAGAAATAAATTGTTTAAATCCCCCTCTATACAAAAAACAAAGATCTTACTTCGAGAGGGCTCTTTCAGTAGGTAATTACATATAGGACTGGCACCGGCCGGCGGCAGGACCCCACGGAAACATTTCTAGCTAGCAGTCCCTGGCGGGGACCGCCCCCACATCAGGTGACCGGCGTCAAACGACGTCTGTATAAAGGGCAGTCCCAGACGCCCGCCTTTCCAGTTCTTTTCCCGCCATCATTTCGTGCGTGTATCGCTGTTAAGTTCTTATCGCTCAGTCCTGTTACTTGTCGTTTTTCGATTAGTTTCAGAATTTTTACTCTTTCGTCAGGTGAATGTCAGTATATGTCGTCCCCTTCAAAGAATAAATGCGACTCGTGCGGCGCCCAACTGCCTCACAAAGATGGTCACTCCCTCTGCCTCTTCTGCCTAGGCTCCGACTACGCGGTCAATAAGTGTCCGCACTGCCTCCGGTTCAACGCGGCCACCCGCAGACGATGCCAGCAGTCCCTCAAAGCCCATCTCCTCAAACAGAAGATGTCTGGGCGAGAGAAAGAGCGGAGAAAACTTGGCAGGCGCCGACCTCCCCGAAGGGCACAAAAAGCGGATAAGGAAAGGCACCGGAGAAGGTCTCTTCGCGACCGGCTGGAGTCGCTGGCAGGTATCATCCTCCGGGGATCGCCCGACCGGCAGCTCCAAGGCTTTGAGGAGGCGTCGGCCCGCCCGACGGGTTCGAGCCTGCGGGGTGTCTCCGGGCCAAAGGAGACTCCAGCCCCCAGTACTGCTGCAGGCCTGCGGCCTACTGGTGCGGGCACCTCCCTTATGCCGGACATCAGCCCCTCCGACGTACGCCGGGAGAAGGCCTCTAAGACGCTCGACCCTTCGGGGTGGCGCTCGGCAGCGTCTCCCTCGGACCGGGCCCCTCTCATTCTCGGCCCGCCTCCGATGAGGGACCCCCGAAGCCGGGCGCCGGCTCATGTGGCGTCCGCCGGGACTCGACCCATAAGCCACACGTCGGCTCCTCCGACGTGCGCCGGGCCTCTGAGTCTATGGCAGAACTTCCTACTTCTGTCGTTCCAGGCTTCCGCAGCCTTCGCGGCCATCAGGAGCCCCAGTCCCCTGCCTGACCCTGGATTTATCCCCTGTCCCCGGACGAAAGTCTCGACCATGGGTACCATCCAATCCTCTTCTTGAAGAGCCGGATCTGGATGCGGTTGCCCCTGACGCCGCTCCGACGCCGCCCTGCCGACGCCAGTTCCCGACATCGGCCCCTCCGGCCGGGCGGGAGTTTCTTCCTTCGGGCCATCCCACGCTGATCCACCCGTGGAGTACTTGGCTGGGCCATCTGCTCCAGCAGCTCCTCCAGTGCCTGGGTATCCGTCCGTCGTATCCAATGCCGGTTTTTCCCAGGTCTGCAGTATCCTCGCCGCCGTGCCAGTGCCGACTCCTTCAACGCCGCAGTGCCCAACACCCACAGTACCCGACTCTGGGATACCCGCGGCCGGTTTGGATACTTCCCATGGATTTCCTCCATACAACTATCCTCCTCCTCCTCCACCCGCCCCAGGCCGCCGGTGGATCTGCAGGAGACTCTTGCTTCTTGGTGGGCTGAGGCCAAGGCTCAGCTCACCAAGGAAGTCGAGAGCCGTCTTACAGCGACAGTGCCACCCCCTGCTCCCGTACGCCCCAGACGGCACACTCCCTCTCCACCTCCGGATTCCCGGGCTTTGCCCTCGGGATCCAGAGAGGGGCAGGACACGCGTTCTGGGATCCCTCCCAAGGAACCTGTTCCTCCCCCTAGACAAGTTAGGGAGTCTTACTCTGCTTCAGACTCTTCCTCCCCTTCTCTCTCGGACTCCTCAGAGGCCTCCGATGGAGGTTCCGAGAAAGACGACGAGCCACGCTCTCCGTCCAAACCCCGGCCGAGGACTCCTCCGAAGTCTCCTCCAGAGGATCCTTCCTTCACGGAGTTGCTCAGAAAGATCTAGGAAGTTCATCAGTGGCATTCCTTAGAACCAGATCCTCAATGGGTAAAACTCGCCGAGCATCTGAACTTGCCCCTTACGGCTCCTACCTTAGTGCCACCCTGGATTGAGCCTCACGCCCACCTTGTTTCCACTATTTGGAAACAACCGTCAGCTTTAGCCCCACCTCCCAGGAAGTTGAACAGGCTATACGAGGCTCCGGAGGGATGTAGACTTCTTAGACTCTCACCCCCGCGCAGACTCGGTTGTGATTAGCGCCGCTCACGGACGGTCAGCACATCCGAAGCACTTGAGCTCGTCTCCCCCGGATAAGGAATCTCGCCTTCTGGATCAGTATGGAAGGAAGATCTGTGCTTCTTCCACACTGGGGATTAGGGTCCTGAACTATGTCGCACATATGGGGGATTACCAGAAGGCCGTCCTTACCCAGGCGGAATCAAGATCGGCTCTCTGCCTGACTCTCAACTCAAGCAGAAGTTGGCCGACCTGGTCCATTCTGCTCGTTCGCCATCGTCACATTCTGAGGGGCGACCCTACGACGATGTGACATTATCGCAGGACGGAGCTTCCGCGTCACTGTAGTCTTCGCGCCACGATGGCTCCTTGTGTCAGGTTTGGTCCCGGAGGTGCAGTCAGCCATCCAAGAAGCACCTTTCAGAGGTTCTGTGCTTTGTGGTGATGTCAAGGACATCATCACTGATTTGCAGGAGAAGGGGACGGCCCTTAAATCTGTTGATTCAATGTACCGTCCCCATCCCCCACAGCGCCGTCCCTTTCGCAGACGCAGCCGGCCTCAAGCAAAACCTCAGGGAAGGCAGGCCACTAAACGTCGGGCCCCCACAGCTGCCAGGCCCCCGCCGCCCAAAAAAGCAACGGGTGCCCCAGCTGCGGCGCTGCCTCACACCACCTGACTCCTTTCCTCTCCCACCGCCTCCGGGACGCCCGGAGGAACGTGGGAGGAGGTTCTCCTCCACCTTCGGGTTGGGAGAGGATAACTCGGATTCATGGGTGCTTCAGATCATCAGCAGAGGGGCAGTCCATAGAGTTTCTACAGAAACCTCCACGCCACCCCCCTCTGAACTCCACGCACTCAAGGGACCATCTTCCTTGGTCAGGGAAGAAATCTCAGCGCTTATTGCGAAACAGGCTATAGAACCCGTCCCTCCTCACCTCTACGGGACAGGGTACTATTCCCACTTTTTCCTTGTTCCAGAGAAGACGGGAGATCTCAGACCTATTCTCGATCTCAGCTCCCTGTACCTGTATGTGGAGTACAAGAAGTTCAGGATGCTGTCCCTTCAATCCCTTTTGCTCCTGCTTCGGCCGGGCCAATGGCTTTGTGCACTAGATATGCAGGATGCGTACCTGCACATTCCCATTCGCCCTTTGCACCGAAAGTACCTCAGGTTTGCGTTCCAGGAAGTCCACTACCAATTCCAGGTGCTCCCATTTGGTCTTTCCTGGCTCCCGAGTCTTTACCAAATGCCTGGCGGTGGTAGCGCCACCTCGTTGCTCTGGGAGTTCAGGTTTTCCCACCCGGACGACTGGCTCTTGGCGGCTCCGGCTCCAGGAGGAACCCTGCATTTCCCCTCCCTCACCCGGCAGGTTTTCAGTGGCCTGGGTATTACCATCAACCATTCCAGTTCTCACCTGGATCCTTCACAAGAGGTCCAGTTTATCGGGCAATTCTCTACACAACTTTGTACAAAGCCTTTCTGCCTTCGGACAGGGGGCCTCCCTCCAGTCACAGATTTCCTCCCTATCGGAACACAGGAGGAGGGTCCCGGCGAGGTCGGTGTTCGATCTACTGGAGCTTATGGCGGCAAGCCATCCGGCGATTCCGCCTTGCGCCTCCACATGAGAATCTCTCAGTGGACTCTTGATCTCAGTGTGGATCAGACAGAGTAGGCGACCTAGATCATCCGGTTCTGATCTCCCTCGCCGATGGTAAGAGACTTGGTAATGGTGGATGGTTCTAGAGAACCTCGTCCGGGGGTCCCCTTTTTTCATCCTTCCCCCAATCAAACTCTGACCACGGACGCTTCAGGCGAAGGTTGGGGAGCCCATCTGGGTCCTCACCGAACCCAAGGCCTTTGGTCAAAGCTGGAGATAGTTCTCCACATCAGTGTGCTCGAGCTTCGAGCAGTGCTTTATGCGCTTCAGACCCTTCACCAGTACATCCTTCCCGGTCACCTAGCTGTCCAAACGGACAACGTGTGCATAGTGTGGTACATCAACAAGCAGGGAGGAACTCTGTCTACCCACTGTGCAGGGAAGCAGTGAGGGTCTGGGATTGGGCAACTGTCCACAACCTTCACCTCACGGCAATCCATGTTCCGGGAGTCGACAATGTCCTGGCAGACAGACTAAGTCACTCGTCAGCTCTTCCACACGAGTGGGAATTGGACAAAAAAGTCCTAAAAAGCATCTTCCAGGTTTGGGGGACTCCTCAGATAGACCTGTTCGCTTCCTCCCAAAATGCAAAGCTTCCAGTCTTTTGCTCACTCGCTCCAGAGCGAAGCGCTTTCTGGAGCGACGCTCTATCTCTAAGCTGGAAGGACAGATTCGTTTATGCTTTTCCCATTCCTCTGGTCCTCGTGGTTACAGAAGCTTGCTCTAGAAGGAGCAAGAATGATTCTGATCGCTCCTTTCTGGCCCAAGCAAATCTGGTTCTCTCTTCTACAGCAATACCAGAGGTTCCTCCTCTTCCTCTTCCTTTATGTCCAGGATTGCTGACCCAGGATCAGGGGACCCTGGTCCATCCGGACTCCAAGTCCTTCAACTTCATGCATGGCTCCTACAGACCTAGCCCAACTCTCGCTTTATGCTTTCTTCTAAGGTGGCTGAGATTCTGGTGGAGGCTAGAAAACCCTCCACTAGGTCCACCTACGCCATGAAATGGAAAAGATTTTCTATCTGGCTGCGCCCAGGAACGTGGAGCCTTTTTCCTGCCCTGTGTCTTTTCTGCTTGAGTACATGCGCCATCTTTTCGACCTGGGTCTCAGTCATTCTCTTTGAAGGTCCATATGGCGGCTATTTCAGCCACCATGTCCCTTTTCGCTGATGAGGCATTTGCCAGCTGGAGGTATCCAAACTTTCCTCAGAGGGGCCTTCATCTTAGGCCCCCTATCCGCACTCCAGCTCCGCCTTGGGACTTAAATTTTGTCCTCGAGAAACTTACCCTTCCTCCCTTTGAGCCTGCGGCTTCCGCAGACCTGAAGTTTTTATCATGGAAGACACTCTTCTTGGTGGCCATTACTTCTGCTCACAGAATTTCCGAGCTCCAGGCCCTGATGTGCAAAATCCCCTACTTGATTTTTCACAAAGAACGGCAGTCTAAGCGACTTAATCCCAATTTCTCCTAAAAGTGGTAGCGGGAGCTCTACTTTAAATCAGTCTATTGAATTACCTGCCTTTTCACGCAGTACTCCAACCAAGGAGAATATTTGCTTCATACCATGGATGTCTACAGGATTCTGAGATACTACACCGATAGGACGAAGGATCTCAGAAAGACTGATCAGTTGTTCATCTCTTTCGCTCACAAAAGAGAAGGCAATGCTGTCTCTAAGCAATGCCTATCAAAATGGTTGGCCCATTGCATCACTTTCTGTTATGACAAGTACAACAAGACCCTCCCGGGTCAAGTCAGAGGTCACTCCACTGGGAGTTGCTACCTCGCATGCTTGTTTCAAGAACGGTCTGGCGGCAGACATCCGCGCTGCTGCCACCTGGACTTCAGTCCATACCTTTACTAAACATTATAGTTTGGACATTGCCTCCTCGCCTCAGAGCAGGCTTCGTTAGTTGTTCTTGCAAGGCCTCCTTTCTGAGTCCTGCTAGATTATTTCTACTTTTTGGAGTAGTTCCTCCTCCGGTGCCTTTCATTTGTTCCATCAAATCAAATCAAATCAAATTTATTTAAAAAGACGCCCAATCCCGAAGGCTCTGGGCACCACACAAAAACTGTACAGTGTGTCATACTGTATACATTTCAATTACAATATCATACAAATATAAAATATATAAAAACTCAGTCACCGAATGCCTGCATGAATAAAAAAGTCTTCAGACGACTCTTAAAGGCCTCTATAGTGGGAGCTCTCTCACTACAACTGGCAAAGTTCCAGAAAGCCGGAGCAGCAATCCAAACCGAACGATCCCCTGCAGATTTTAACCTTGCTCTCGAACTTTGAGGAGGCCCCCACTAGAGGAGCGGAGATCTCGGATAGAGGTGTATGGTACCAGGAAATCAGAAAGGTAACCAGGGCCCTGTCCATGTAGGGTCTTATAGGTGAGAAAACCCACCTTGAACAAAACTCTCCACCTGACAGGCAGCCAGTGCACCACGCAATACTGGAGTGATATGACAAACTTACTCTGCCCGGTCAGAAAGTCGGCAGCAGCGCTTTGACTAGCTGCAGTCTGCTAAGAGAAGTTCCAGAGACCTCAGATAGAGTGCATTACAGTAGTCAAGCCTAGAGGTAACTAAGGCATGTACCAAGGTAGGGAGGTCCAGAGCCGAACAAGGCTTAATCCTGGCAATATTTCTAAGATGGAAAAACAGGAGCGAACCACGGAGGATATTTGAACCTCCATGGACAGGTTTCTATCAAAGATCACACCAAGATTTAGACTCATGGGAGGCCATCATTGACATGCAGCTCCTAGCACAATGCCAGTCGAGAATCAGAGGCTATCCCATCACGTAACTCTGTTCGACTCCACTACCAATACCTCAGTCTTATTGGGGTTCAGTTGCAGCCAGCTGGAAGACATCCAGTCATTTATCTCATCCAGACAGGTATTCAGCACATCCACTGCATTTGGTGTTCCTGGGGCAAAGGATAGGTATAGCTGAGTATCATCGGCATAGCAATGAAAACTCAAACCATACCTCCTAATGATCCCCCCCAAGGGCAGCATGTATACTGCGAACAACATTGGGGCCAATACCGAACCCTGAGGGACTACACACGAAAGGAGGCAGGGTGCTGATGAGAAATTACCCATCATAACCCGCTGCCTCCTGTTAGTAAGAAATGACTCAAACCATTTGATAACAATACCAGTGAGTCCGCATAACTCCCTCAGGCGGAAAAGCAACACACAATGGTCCACAGTATCAAATGCTGAAGAGAGATCAAGGAGAACAAGAATTGTCTTGTCACCCCGATCTCTAGCCCTGAGAAGGTCATTTTGCACCCGAACTAATGCAGTTTCAGTGCTATGTCTGGCCCGAAAAGCTGACTGGAAAGGATCATATAACTCGTGAGTCATGAGATGTTCTCCCAACTGAAGTGATACCACCTTCTCTACAACCTTTCCCAGGAATGGAAGATTGGAGATAGGACGGTAATTTTGCCCTAATCTCCGGGTCCAGAGAAGTTTTTTGTAAGGGGTCTCACCAGAGCCTCCTTCAAGGCATCTGGAAAGACACCCTGACTCAAGGAACACCGGACAATCAGGGCAACACCAGGCCAACAGTGTCAATGCACCTCATCAAGAAGCGCTTGCACGGGATCCAGTTCACAAAAGGTATACTTCAGATTGGCCACTATCTCAATGACCTCACGATCCTCCACTGGCCTAAACTCTCCCAACCAGAGAGAGTGCTCTCAGAAAACAACTGACGACTACTGGACAGCAATGATATTACTGGCTGAGGAAACCTCCACCGGATCGCAGACACCCTGTCCGAGAAAAACCGAGTAAATTCTCACAATCCTCATTTGAGGAAGCTCTTCCGGCTGGAGACAAGATGGATGAAGAAGTCTATCAACAGTCCAGAAGAGTGAGGCTGGTCGGCTTCTCCCGCAGCAATCTCCCGAGACAAAATATTGCCTTTTTTTGGTTGATTGTTCTCCTGATATGCACAATAATGTGCACACAGGACCAGTTTGTCAGCCCAGACGGATTTCCTCCAGCGACGCTTCAATCTCCGACCCAGCTTCTTCATCTCCTTGAGATCAGCCATCATACCAGGGGCTGACCTCAGGTATGAGTTCTGGAGTCGTGCCGGGCTGGTGCGAGGAGTCAATGGCGTAGATAACACCTTATTATAGGCGCCAACGGCCCGGACGCATGCATCACCCACCCTTGATAAATCAGCTGCCGCCAGAAACCATCAGGGTAAGATCTTTTAACGGGCGACAGCGAAATATCTCAGAAGGGGAAGAGTTTATGACGGGAGCACTGAACGTGAACTTCACCGTGCAATGATCAGACCAGGCTACTCGGTCAATAGCAAGATCAACGATCTTTAAGTCCCAGTGAGAACACCAGGTCCATGTGTGGTCGTTCTGATGAGTAGGCACGCCGACAGACTGCTCCAGTCCCAAAAGGACATACTCTGCAGTAACTCATCAGCGCACCTTTGACTTCTATCTTCGCCCAACATTGAAGTCCCCAAGAAAAATACATCTTGGGAATCCAATGTTTCACGGCAACAAATCAGGACTCTGCAGGAACCCCCCATCGAACCAGAAGGGCGGTAGATGAGGAGGATCCTGCAGCCCACACCAAGTCTTCCACGAACGGCCACACACTCAAATGAACTCTGGGGTTCCCACCGGTGCACGGTGAAGTCAAGATTAGATTTAAAACAGATAGCTACACCGCCTCCCCTACGATTTCTCTGGGGCAGTGCAACCAGTATATTCCTGGGGATTGCAGCCTCAAAAACAGGGCCAGCATCTGCTTGGGATTCTGTCCTATATGTAATTACCTACTGCAAGAGCCCTCTCGAAGTAAGATAGTACAGTTACGTAAGAACTTACCGTAACAGTAGATCTTCAAGAGAGACTCTTGCAGTAGGTAATACCTTCCCACCCTCCATCCCCCTAGGTTTTTTCAGCTCCTTTTCCATTTTAGGGAAATATCTGCTTCTCTCTCGTCTGGGTCTTCTCGGCCTGTGGCGGGAAAGAACTGGAAGGTGGGCTTCTGGGACCGCCTCTTTATACCGACGTCGTTTGACACTGGTCACCTGATGTGGGAGCGGTCCCCGCCAGGGACTGCTAGCTAGAAATGTTTCATAGGGGTCCTGTCAGCCGCGGCCGGCAATCCTATATGTAATTACCTACTGCAAGAGCCCTCTCAAGATCTACTGTTACGTAAGTTCTTATGTAACTGTACTTTGTCATGTTTCATATGCCTGTTTTAACTTTTCATAAGTAAAGCAAAAGAGGTACCACAGTGGAAAGGCAATGCAATGTTTGCAAGGGTCTGGCTGGGATCTGCACTGCCACCTCATTAATTGTGCTGTTCAGAGAGGTCTTCACTGTGGTCCCATTTTCATGGACATTCAGTACCACTTTGGTCTGTGTCATCTGTGCCAGATGCTGTTAAATCAAATAAGTTGTGATGTGTTTTCTCCAGATGACCACGTGCCAGTAGAATGACATTTGTTGCTACAGTTCACCGTTTTGAACATACCCACTGTACTTTTGGAAGCATGGTGGGTGGGGTTGGGGTGGGTAGGCATTAAGAGATGGTAACTTTGTACCAAAAATCTCTGTCACTGGCCAAATTACCTTTCCTCACTCCCTTTGTGATGCCTACCACATTGGAGAATGGAGTTGGGGCAACAATTGTAGTACTCAGTATTGAACTAAGACTTATGTTACAGATTTTTTTCCAAGCAGGGTGCCTAGAAAAGAAACATAGAAATATAGACAGTGATGGCAGAAAAAGACCAGAGGTCCATCCTGTCTGCCCAAGTTCCCTATAATGCCTGAAACCTACAATTTCTCCAGCGTACTAACCCTCCCTGTCCTCTTTTTAGTCACCTCCTTGGTCCTGTTGCCTCTGGTAACCACTATTCCCTTCATTATGTCCCAGCCCTGCTTGAATCCTCTCACTGTTTTTACACCCACCATTTAAGCTGACAGACTGTTCCAAAGTTCCACCACCTTTTCCATAAAGTAGTACTTCCTCACATCTCTCCTGAACCTACCTCCTGTTAATTTTCATTAGTGTCCATGCAACCATGAATTGGTACTCAGGCTAAATAGTACCTCGTAGTTCACTTTAATTCATTTCAGGAACTTGAAGATCTCTATCATATCTCTCTCTCCCGTCTGGTCTCCAATGAGTACATATTTAGTGCCTTGAGACACTCCTCATAGGATTTGCCCTTCTGTCCCTGAATCATTTTAGTTACTCTGCGCTGCACTGTCTCCAACCTATCTTTATCCTTTCTGAGGTGAGGACTCCAGAACTGGGCACAGTACTCTAGGTGAGGCCTCACCAGGGATCTGTAGATGCGAAGAATTACCTCCTTTCTTCTGCTATCAATACCCCTACCAATACACCCCAGCATCTTGCTAGCCTTGCTATAGGCCATGTTGCACTGACTCAATTACTTAAATGCTATATTGAGTTGTGGATGGTGGGGGTAACAACAAGGGGTAGAGAGAGTTCAGATATGAGTTATTTAGACTTAAAATTAGCCACAAAAATACACCACTGAGCATACCATAGCCCATGGTTTCTGGGGCCTGTCAGACCCAGATCCCTGCCCTAGTAGCAAGCCAGCACTGCAGTAAGTTAGTAGTGTACAATACCCAGCCAAAACCAGCTGCAGACTCTGTATTGAGGTTCAGTGCATTAGTATTTGCTCTCTCTCTATATATCTACATATGTAATAGGTAACCTTCTCTAAGGTATGCAGTCGCGCTCTGATATATGCATGCCTTGGTGTGCATTGTTAAGCATAAGTCCGCAGGCCGAGTGCATCAACCACCCAAGGCATGTGTATATCAGAGCACGACCGCAAATCCTAGAGTGGGTTATCTATCTTATAAAACAGCAAAATTGTTTTGGAGGGGGGTTAAAGTGCAGGTGTGTGGTCGCGCTCTGATAGATGCATGGTCATGTGATGTGTTTTATACAGTCAAAATGCTGGATTTGTTATTTACTTTGCTTCCCATTTTGTAAATACACACACACACACACACACACACACACAATCTGAGTTACCCAGATAGTAATAATTGTCCTTAGAGCAGGAGGGGGAAGGGAGCTCACAGATGAGTTATTCTGGTTTAAAATAATCTACAAAATTAGCCACAGAGTATCTAGTACCCCAAAGCTTCTAGGGCCAAGCAGCCCCCAGACCCCTTTCCTACACACCAGTAAATACAGCTGCAGATATTAAAACTCATAACATAATATATCTGAGACAATGTCTTAGGTATATTACATTAACAGCATCTTGCTGCCCTCCGATACTGAATACATATGTATTCACCCTGCAGCTAGCCAGATAATAATTTTGTTTAGAGCAAGGAGTGTAGGAGATCTCAGATATGACTTCTTTAGCTTCAAAACAAGCCACAAAATGCACCACACAGCAATTCTAGGATTTCATGGCTTCTGGGTAATAAGCGCCCTAAGACCCACAGCTTTTTTAAAAAGTTGCAGACTGCATAAAAAGAACCCCCTTGTGAAAATCCTGGCAATGGCCCTGCACTCTAGTAGTTTTCTTTGCAGTTATTAAATGTTATTTGTGGCAGTCAAAACGGGCTTTGTCATTGCAGCAGAAATGTATTTCTTATCAGAAATTATCACTTTTTATAAAAAGAGCTTTACAAAAAGTGTATCAACATGATCCGAAAACGGTTCCTAAACATACTTTGTTTTTGTTTTGGTGACATTTTCTGACATATTTGTTTTCACTAAGAATCATTGTTGGTGAGATATGGTAAATTACCTTGAGAATACTAGAGGGGGTTACTGAGTGAGGATATGTAAAATATTTGTCTTTGCTTTTGTTTATTTTCATAAATAACTGTATGCGTTTTAGAAATTTTTGGTGATATCTTGTTTTTCTGTTTCTAAATTTTGTTTCTTTCTAATAAATGTCCCCTACTCTTTTTGAGAAACGCATGGGATTGTTAATGTCCACATGAGCAACCACCAGAACAGGCAGGACCTCAGTTTAACATCTCATCCAAATGATGACACCTGAGGAGTGCAGCATCTCCTCATGCTATGCTTCAGTGTCAGTATTGGGATTTTACCCCAGATTTCAGGTGTGGGGCTTGAACTTGCAACCTTCTGAGGAGGGTCTCCAGGTTGTTCCCAGGGCCAGGTGTAAAACCTTGGGGGACAAGACTTTCAAGGTTGTGGGTCTGGTACTCTGGAATTCTCTCCCAAGGGCCCTGATGGAGGCCATCTCGGTGGAGGCCTTTAAAAGGAGTCTTAATACCAATCTGTTTGTGCGGGCTTATGGGGAGTGAGAGTCCCTCAATGCTATCCCTCACTAAGGTTTTAAATAAGCTGCTGATATGTATTTTATGTGCATTTCATATAGTTTAGACTTATTTAGTTTTGTTATCTGGGATTTCTGGGGAAGGGTGCCACAAAGAAAGGAAATCTATTATGACTTACTACCACACCAGGTTGGTTTATTATTGGTAGGTGTGAAGGTTAGTGGGTAGACAGATGCAACAAACACAGGTAAAAGATGTAAAACGCACTTTGCGGTATTTATTTTCCAAAATAAAATAATAAACATACAGAAAGGAAATAGGTGATTAGTCCTTCAGTTCTGCAAAAACAGTGCAAAATTCCCTCAGTGCAAACTTTCAGGCTTCGTTCCAGCCAAACAGATTCCTAGCACATGAAAACTTGCATGCACTATGAGAAATAGTGCACAACTCCCCCAGTACACAACTTCCATGCTTCATTCCAGCCAAATAGATTCCTAGCACATGAAAACTTGCATGTACTATGAAAAACAGTGCACAATTCTCTCAGTGCACAATTTCAGGCTTCATTCTAGCCAAATAGATTCCTAGCACATGAAAACTTGCATGTACTATAAGAAACAGTGCACAGTTCCCTCAGTGCACAACTTCCAGGCTTCATTCCAGCCAAATAGATTCCTAGAACATGAAAACTTGCATGTACTATGAGATGCTTCCTCCATGACAGTCAGGTCTTCACTGACAGACTCATCTGACTCATCTGTTTTGCATCTCAGGAGGTAGGCTTTTATCCCTGACTACTGATGATGTCAGCACCATGTGAGCTGTCTGACTCACAATTCTCTAAGTAAACACAGACAGGCTGACTCATCTTGAATAAACACATTTCTCCAAGTGAACACATGCAGGCTGACTCATCTTGAATAAACACATACAGGCTGACTCATCTGACCTTTACATACCTCTGCTTCACCTAGGAAAAATGTTTTGTTTTTGGCTTCTTGCAAACCCAAAGCAGTTTACACAGAATACAGAGTACAAGGCTCTGTGTTTCAAGTCTTTTTCATTACTTACATTACCTCTGTGTCTCTCTGCAGTACAGCACAACAGAAGGCAAACAATGTACTGCCTCTTGTCTTACTTATATGTTCCATATACAGTACTTTTTTTTTGGGGGGGGGGCTACAAGATTGAAAGTGGCCAGATTTCAGACTGTAGCTATAACAGTAGACTTACAAGAACAGGACAGTGTAAAAGAAAATGCAGCACAAATTCAGACAGGGGCTCTGGCCCTGTCACATACCCCCCTCTTTAAAAGGGAACCAGTCTTCACTATTTTTTTTTCTTGCTAAGTGAGACTGGTTATCAACCTTTTTACTTATTTCTGTGAAAACCATACCTGACTCCCGCTATGTTTAAATTTCAGCTGCCATACATTTTCAGGTTTACTTTTAACTCACTTCCCCCAAATCTTTCAGGAGTATTCACATATTTCAATAAGCATACAGACTTAACATTAGCAGCATTTCTCCATTTCATTGTCATTTCAAGCAGGAACATTATCAATTGTTTAGACATAGGCATACAGTTTCCTGATTTTCATCTCATTAGTTTGCATCTTACCCAAGTCCATCTCATCACAGGGGACTCACACCATAAAACAATGAATTAGTCCTTTCTGGTCTTAAGTAAACCTCTTCAGTGCTGCCTCTTGTAGTGCTTCCATGCCCCTTCTGGATGCCTGGACCAAAGTCCTGAAAAAGTACACATGGCAGGCTCTGTTCCTCTTTTCCTCTCCATTTCCAATATATTTAATGCACAGTCACTTTAGGAGCTTGTTGACAACTTCTAGTGGTGCAGATGTGACATCCTCTTCAGCCCCTAGTATGCCGTCCTTGTCTTCAGATTTGGTTTTGTTCCTCGCCCCCCAGGCCCAATCCTGGAAGAGGCTTTTCACTTGTTTTCTCTGACGTCACTCTGGTCAAGATATGTGACTTGTATTTCACATGTTTACCTTTCTGCACCTGCTGTTCCTGTGACACCTGCCTGGATGTCTGAGCGATATTCCCTTGTCAAGTCTCTCTCACAGCCTAGATGCACCAGTATCCCACTTTCAACACCAGATGTGAAGGTTAGTGGGTAGAGAGATGTAACA
The DNA here is from genome assembly GCA_016271365.2 of Neoceratodus forsteri. Lineage (NCBI taxonomy): Eukaryota > Metazoa > Chordata > Ceratodontiformes > Ceratodontidae > Neoceratodus > Neoceratodus forsteri. The sequence goes on from CM057453.1 coordinate 748,203,227, forward strand.
AACACAGGTAAAAGGTGTAGAACACACTTTGCAGTATTTATTTTCCAAAATAAAATAAACATACAGAAAGGAAATAGGTGATTAGTCCTTCAGTTCTACAAAAACAGTGCACAATTTCCTCCATGCACAACTTCCAGGCTTCGTTCCAGCTAAATAAATTCCTAACACATGAAAACTTGCATGTACTATGAGAGACCATACACAATTCTCTCAGTGCACAACTTCCAGGCTTCATTCCAGCCAAACAAATTCCTAGCACATGAAAACTTTCATGTACTATGAGATGCTTTCTCTATAGCAGTCAGGTCTTCACTGACTGACTCATCTGTTTTGCATCTCAGGAGGAAGGCTTTTATCCCTGCCTACTGATGATGTCAGCATCATGTGCACAGTCTGGCTCACAATTCTCTAAGTAAACATAGGCAGGCTGACTCATTTGAATGACTGATAGCACACACATGCATAAAACAAGTGGGAGCTAAGGTGCCAGAAAGCTAGCTCACCTTTTAGGTGGTCTAACATTTTGTCGCAAGTTGCACAATTGCCCTAGAAAGTTAAGAAGCACAGATTGTGATGAAGAGTCTCAAGGATTTGCTTCTCATTCCCTTAAGAGACACAGAATAACTGGCAGCTAACTGTGCAGTGGAAAGGTGATGCAGGCTGTTTTCAGTGGAAATGTAAAAGCTTTGTGACTATATCACTATCCCTTATTAGCAGGGCAAAATTGCCCTGCAGTCATTAAAGGGAAACATTCATGTGTAGTGGCATAGCTTGAAAGTCCAGGAAAGCTCTTTCACTGGAGGTATTGGGCTCACCTGTAGCTGAAAGCACCCAAGAGATCTCAATTACTGAGTCTGTTCATATTAAGGTAACATTGCAGCCATCTTTAGAACATTGTGATGTCATCAAGGAACAAGCTGTGCTTGACTCATTGTATAGGCACAGCTTATTCCTCACAATGGGGCCTATGCACAAAAGGGTGGGTTGCCTATACTCCGCTTATCTGGGGTGCGTAGGCAACCCTACATGCGAAATGCCATGCAGCGGGGTCCAGTGGACCCCAGTGGCATTCACAACAGGTGCACGAGCCCCTTGCGCACACGATCTCTTGGCCAAACTCGCCAGCTAGTCACCACGGGCAGTCTGGGGGCATGTCAGGGGTGTGCCCACACTCCATACCATTCACAGAGGTGTGGAGGTGGCACATAATGCCAGGCAAATGGGGCGCAAGTTACGCAATGGGAGACCCTGCCGTAGCTGTAGTTACGCGCCCTCTCCAATGGCACCGCCTCCTCTGAGCATTAGTACAGGTAGACCCGACACAGGGACTGCACTATATTAATGGAACTGACTATTAACACCAATGGAATTAAATGCTAATATACTGTATCCATACATTACACCATAGTATGGATATCTACCAAATGTAGTTGTTTGCACCAGAAATACTGACAGCCAGCATGCTGTGATGTATGAATTGTACTCCTGGTTATGTATGAGATGGTAGTTATGACAACATCAGCTATTAACATGTGCCTATGCAGTTAGTGGTGCTGCTGTGCAGCATAGTTCTACAGCAGTGGTTCTCAAATGGTGAGGCCAGCCTCCCTGTGGAGGCCCCAACCTGTTCCAGGGGAGGCTCAAGCAAGTCTTGAAAAAGTATTGTATTTCAATTTTGAACTTTCTAGATTTTGTGTGAAGGATAAGGCAAACTGAAAGAGGATAATAGTAGGTGAATTTATGTATTTAGTTACAAGTCTGTGACATGGAAGGTACTGTACACCGAGCAATAGCTTATTTCAGATCGGTGCACCCAGGAAGGGTAGTGAGAGAATACATTTCAAAATGTAACTGCAAAACACTCAAGAAAATACAAAATGAATAAAAGTACAAACAAGTTAAGAACAATAAACTAACAATGCGTAGGAACAACTGATCAATTAGACTGGCAGCAGAACTGTCTAAATACAAGAGTTAACCATACAGGTACTAGGAATTAGAGCAGGAAGGTAAAATGATCCCTGAGAAGTTGCAGAAAGAGCAGGTGAGAGAGAGCAGAGGTTGGCAGGAAGGTTATTCCAGTTAGAGGAAACAGAAAAGCAGTCTGACCCATGAAGGTATGGCAGTAAGGGTAACAATGGTTTGAGAGTCAAAATATTGAGCAAGTAGGTTGTCCTGCTTGGGGCTACAATAAGCTTAATAACATGAGAGCCAGCCATGCAAAGGGTTTCAATTATTCCTGATGTACTGAAAAGTAGGCTATTTTCTCATGGGGAGGCCAAAAAATATTTCAGTATTTTGGGGGGCTCAAGATCTTTTCCATGGCTTGGGAGGCTCACTATGACAAAGTTTGAGAACTGCTGTTCTCATTAGGTTACCCCCAGCCTACCGTGCAGCTAGGAGGCTGTGGCATCATGGTGGGGAAGTCCTTGTCCTGGCCACAGATACATGTTAGTAGTAGAACATGTCATACCCTCGTCCAGTACATCACCAGGGTTACATATTGTACATCATAGCATAACGGCTGTCTGTATGTCTGGTTCTACCAGCTTCCTTTAGTGAGTTATGATGGGATGGACATAAAGGTGTCAATTGTAGACCCACATGCTTTTGCCTGTGCAACACACTAAGGCAGGCTATTAGGAAATGATGCAGCGCTACAATTTGGAAACCATAATACAGTTGTCAGTAGGATGTGTGCTAGGGACAGTTTACAATTCTTTCCCCACATACGGATCCTTATGGTAGAATGGAGCATTTCCGCTAAACTGGTGTTAGTAATGTGCATCCCTGTCCATATTCTCTACTGAATCTGTAACAACAAAATATCCATGCATGTCAGAATAGCTTGGCATGTGGCATGGTCCTGTCTGTGCAGCAGCTGGGTATGTAATTATTATGCTACGGCACTGCATGATAGGGTGACAGGACAGACGTGCTACAGGGGAAGTGCCCCTCCTGTGCAGGAGGCAGTGACGGTAATATCCTGGGACCTGACCTGCCCAAAATCCCTGCTTGTACAGAGCTGGAGATCCACTATGGGCACAGGATGGGCATCTGAATGATTGCCCACCTGTGCTCCACAATCCATCTGCACAGCTGTGCATCATAGGGGTGAGGCCATGGACTGGCAGCCGCAATAGCAAATGCCGGCCAGCACACACCTGTCTCTGGGTGTGGAACTATCTGGGCCAGGTACATGCAACTCACACATACCTGCCCAACTTTCTGCATTGGCCCATTTGTTCTAAAAATGGCTGCAGTGTAGTCTTAACATTACATTGTCAGAAACAACTGCACTCAGGTAGATTGGAGGGTGCACTACCAGGGATGGCTAATCTACACAATACACAACACAAGCTGCAGTACTACACTCCTGTGTGAACAAACTTATTTGCAGAGTCTGACAGAAGATAACAAGAAACTCCAAAGTTATTGCTAATAATTTTTGCCTAAGCAGACATGCAAAAATCTCCCAAACTCAGGCCAGTCACCTGGGAGGAAAGCCTTTCCCCGGGTGACTGGCCGATTTGGGAGATTTGTTGTATGTCTGTTTAGGCAATAAATTGTTAACAATAACTTCAGAGTTTCATTTTCTTCTCTCAAACTCTGCAAATAAGTTTGTTAACACAGGATTGCAGCATTATTCATTTTAGTCTTAATACTGAACAGACTCAGTAATCTATATCTCTGGACAGCTTCCAGCTACAGATGAGCCCAATAGCTTATTTAAAGAGTTTATCATGTGCTTTCAAAATGGCATGGCCACTAGGTATAAATGTGTCCCTTTAATAACTCAGTGAGAACTAGGCTTGTTACAGAAACATTCATTGCTGACCTCAGTGCTTTTATATATCCTTTATGTAGTCTGCTTTACATCAGTGCCAGTTCCTACATTCTGAGCCTAAGATGTTTAGGCAAATTCTTGATACAGAACCAAAAGGGGGCCAGTTCAAAGAAGAATCTAATTTACCACTGACCAGCTGTTCTCAGTCTTAATTGTTAGTGGCAGGGAAGTGGCCCCACTTACATGAACAGATTGGGCATAGCTTAATGGGTTAGAACTGAACTAGGTTGTAGCCTGCTTGGACAACCCTGGACTGGCCAACTTGTACAGTAGGAGGGGTAGGGTGGCCATGTCAAAAGCTTTAGAAGGATCAATGAACATTTTGTTGACCCAGTAAGCCCACTGGGCCTCAGTGTCCCTTTTTCAGGGGCGACCGGGGGGAGGGGAGATACAGATGGTAAGCTATTGAAATTGAACCTGATTAAGCTGTTGGTGGTATTTTTAGTGAATGGGAGAAATTTGGCCAGGACACCGGGGAAATTCCCCTACTCTGCTTCCTGTAAGCAGAGGGGTCCCATTTTCATGTGGGACCAAGATGGCTGCCGCTGGACATGCTGTGGAGGACATGGAGGTGTTGGAGGCAGTGGAGCTGGTCTCTTCCCCTGTCTCTGTTCTGAGAGAGACCCCATCTTCTATGCCTGTTGTGCTGCAATCTACTGAATATGGTTCTTCTGTGCCTTTGGATACTTCCCCTGCTGCTGTTGTGGATACTTGTGTGCAGTGTTTGCCTGTGGATCCTTCATTTATTCCTCAAACTGTGCTTACAATGTCTTCTAGCCCTGCTGCTATGGATATACGTGAGTCTTCTCCTCCTGTTTCTATGGATGTAGATGTGTTACTTAAAATCGAGGAACAGCGTTATTTCACTGCTAGACAGAGTTTGTTAGCCATTAAGCCTCAGTCTGGTTTTGTACCTGCTGCTACTGACTCACCGTCTGGGAAAGATTGTTTTACTGTCTCTTCACCGATTCTGACACTTCTGCATTCTTTGCCTGTTACTACGGACCCTCCTCACTCTCTACCGCCTGTACTGACTGCACCTCTTGCTCAGCTTTCTCCAGAAACTTCTTCTGTACAGGTGCCTGCTTCTGCTCTCCCTGATGCCTTGCACACGACGGACTGGTCTGTTGTCGGCCCTGGAAGCGGCTGGGTGGGAGAAGGATCCTACCGTTGGGACTTGGCGTTCTGGTTCTTCCCCGATCTGTACTAGGCCACCTGACAAACTGCTGGTCTCTCCTGTTTTGAAAGACTCTGCTGCTTCTCTTGATCTTTCTTTGCCAACTGAACTCCTTCTGACTCAGAACCCGACTTTGCAATTTGGTCCTGCTTCCTCGACGCCTCAAGAACAACGGACTCTTTGGGACTCTGAGTCTCGTCCAGTTCCTGCTACTTCTACTGCTTTTTCCCCTAAAACTTATGCTGCATGCTTTCAACCCCCTGTACATCAAGCTAAAAGACACAACGCTGTTCGGCTGCATTATTTGGGGGGCTTACCTGACTTTCCTGACTGATTTTTTTGTAGGTCGCACTCTTTTGAAGGATTCTATGCAATTTGCTGCTTTTGAGATTCATGCCTTAATTCATGTTTCTTCAGAGTCTCATTTTGATATTAGTTTTAAAACTATCACTGGTTTAGAAAAGTTTTGGAGAAAATATCAGGAGCTTAAAACTTCTCCTTTATGGTCACCGTTTAATGCCATTCCCTTAACCAAACCTACTCAGAAAACTGTTACTATATTGTTTCGTAATGAAGGTGTCAGTCTTAATGATATTACTGTCTGGTTAAAGCAAAGATGTACTGTCCTTTCTGACCCAGAGGCTATCTTTGATTCTGAGAATATCTGGACAGGTGGGTGGAGAGCGAGGGTTATGCTTCGCACTTCGGAGGTTGGAATACAGCATCTCCCGAACAGCTTTATGCTTGGGAAAGACAGGGGAGTTCTTTTTTACCCCAGCCAGCCTAAAGCTTGCTACAGATGTGGCTCTCAGAATCATATAAGTAGTGTCTGTGACCAGATTAAATGCTCTGTTTGTGGTAACATTGGCCATGCAGGTTCCCAATGTGTGGATGAACCTCTTTGCGTCCTTTGTGACGAATTGGGGCACACTTTCCAGACTTGTACTTGGGCAGCTCACAACTCCCCGACTCTTGCTGATGGGGAAAAACAACGTTTGATTATTACTGTCACACTAGCGTTCTCGTTTATCTGACACTCTTTCTAAACCTCAACGCGTACCCTCCCTCACCCTGTTGTACCTGCTGTTGACCCTCTTCTACTTTCACGAACGGTCTGCTCCTGTTTTGGAACCACAGACCTTTACAGCTCTCCCTCCCCTTCCTCCGATCTTGCTATTTCTACCTCGGAAGAGGTCCTATTCCTGTCTTGCCTAGTATTTCTGGGTCTTCCATGGACCCCCGAATCTTTGTTAAAGTTACACGAGATCTAAAAGGGGACTTCTCCTTCTCCTTCTTCTAAGGCCCTGAAATCCTCTACTGTGACTCATATGAATAAATTTGAGGTTTCACGCCACCCTCAGGACAACACGGACTCCAATCGTCCTCTGTTCTTTCCTCCACGCTGATGTGACTACAGACACTGAAGTACCATTGATAATACTGGTTCTCAAAAGGAAAGCTAAGGCAAACTGAAACATAGGGAAGGTACCCCTAGGAAAGGTAGGCTAAGGTGACTTTTGTGTTTTGTTTTCACTTTCCCGTTTCATGTCTTCTGCTTTCTCAGTGCATACTGTTAATGTTAACAGTATAAAGAAGCATGCTAAGAGATGCAGTTTTTCCTTTTATCTGGCTTGACAGCTGCTCTCATCTTTTTGCAAGATACGCGTTTCCATGCTCTTCCAGAAATTTCCAGGGCCTCGTGCCTGGACCTCTAGGCTCTCTTTTGGTCCTTTGGACGGACTCTTGTTCTGGTTTGGGTATTTTATTTAGTATACCTGATGTTACTGTTGTTAAACTGTTGGATGTCTACCGGGTGCTTCTGTTGGATATTTTGATTTCTTCTGTCCTTTCCGGATTATTAATATTTCGCCCTCAATTGAAATCCCACAGAATTGAACTACTGAAACTGATTCAACCGTATTTATACACATCAATGCATGTGATTTTGGGGGTGATTTCAATTGTGGGTTATCCACTAAAATAAGTCTTCTACTTCAAAGACTACTAAGTTGTTTTGTGACAGAATTTTCTGAAACAATTGCTCCATTCCACAGGTTTACAGGATGCATATTTATCTTTTCGGATCGGCATACTCCTACTTTTCCAAAGGCCCCTTGCAACCTGTATTGATTTTTTTATTTCTTCCACCTCCAACTTTCTAATGCTGTAATTCAAGTTGCAGAATTTTCAGATCATAATTTATTATCTATTTCTTTAGGCCCTTCCTTGACATCTCGTTTTGGCCCTGGCATTTGGAAACTGAATGCTTCCCTGTTATCTGATTCACGTTTGTTAAGTCACTTAACTGAGTATATTCATAATCGAAAGACTGTATATTTTTTTTATATGATGCCTGGGATTGGTGGCGGGATCTGAAATCTGGACTCGAACTTTATTTAAAATTTTAGTAAACATCATCATGATTCATTGTATTCCTTTATCACACTAACAATGACGACTTCAAAATTACTTACTTTATCTCATGAAACTGGCCATGATTTTTCCACCAAATAAGTACTCTTAAGGAGCGCATGATGGATTATCACCTGAAGGCTACTTCTGTTCAGCATCAACAGCGTTTTGGGACCTCTGGTACCCTTGACACAGTATGTCCATATGCTTCTATTCGGCGAACGGTAGAGAGTAAAACCTTTACTACACTGTTTGATGACAGTTTCACCGAGCTCACTGATATTTTGGATATCAGGCACCATGTTACCTGTTACACACGAAAACTGTTTGGTCCCATGTCCCCCCCCCATCTGCATCCATAATGGACTACTTTTCCTTTTTACAACTTCCTGATGTACCTTCTTCTGTTGTAGATATGTTAGATACTGAGATACAAGCACATGAAATTGAAGCAGTAATCAAGTCTTTACGTCCAAGAGTGACACCGGGCCTGGATGGTCTCTCCAGTGAGCTGTATAGATTGTTTTCTGCTGACCTAAGTTCTGAATTGGCTACAGTTTATAATTCTATTCTACAGTGCGAACATCTTCCTTTAGACTTTAACATGGGTTGTTTATTTTACTTACATAAAAAAGGGGATAGAAGATTGCTCTCCAATTGGAGACCCTTATGCCTCTTAAATACTGATTTTAAAATATTGACCAAAATTTTGGCCCTCAGACTTTCTAAATTGGCCATATATGTGATTTCTACCACAAAATCTTGCAGTGTCCCTGGGAGATGTATACAGGACCATCTAATTTTACTTAGAGAAATGATTGAACGTGGAAATTCTAATGTTTTACATGGTTTCATATTCTCACTGGACCAACGGCAGGCTTTTGATTCTGTACATCATGATTTTTTATGGTCTACTCTTCAGTATTATAAAGTACCTGATTATACCCTGACTAGACTCCGGTTGCTATATCGGTCTGCAACTGTTGTCCCATTGGTCAATGGATGGAAGGGCCCTATGCTTCCTCTACACAGAGGGGTTAGACAGGGCTGTCCCCTTAGTCCACTTTTATATGTTTTTTTTGGGGATCCTTGACCGTTCTATTAATTCGCCCCAACAATTATGCCACTTCCCTCAGCCCCATATTCCGTGTTGGCCTATGCAGATGATATGAGTCTCATGGTGGCTAATGTTGCCTCCTGCAAGCTTCTGCATTATGGCATTGTTCCAAGTTTGGGGCTGTTTCTATGCTGCCCTTAATCTTGATAAATGTGTAGGCCGAGATTAGGTTCCCTTTTGTAGATGAGTCTTCTGTTGACATTAGACTTTGTGATGACCCTATTAGGATTTTGGGCAATTTATACAGTAATGGTCCTTTAGATGTCCTTAACTGGACTCCCAAATTAGATTATGCTCAAACTATGGTTGCCGTTGAATTCATGGCAGATGAGTAAGAAAAAAGGATTTACATGACTAAAACCTTCTGCTTCCCTTTTTCTCTTTCTGGCTTATATTCCCCCAGCAATTTGAAACCAGATTGCTTAGTCTCTTTTTCAAGCCCTATGGGTAGCCACCTGAACCCCATTAAACATCAGATCACCTATCTCCTATTAGGGATGGAGCCTAGCTATGGTCCAACCTGTTTTTTTTATACTAGTTTTTCTTGTTTCATAATATTAGACCCCTGCTGGTTAACCAAGATCGAGGTTGGGAGCCTTGGTTTCTTGAATCCTGTGGTCCTTGGTTTCATAAATGGGAACTTAACAAACTGACGGTTTTAACACATTCCTGCAGATTTCTGCTTATGTTAGGGATAGTTTTTCATTTGAAACACTGGCAGATTACTAGCCATATGCTAATAACTGTCTCCAGAAAATCATTGTATAAGTATTTAGTGGACCGTGTATGTTTGAGATTGTTGTTTTTCCCAAATGTCCCTACGTGACATCTCCTGCTTTGCTCACTTTACTAAGTAATTCTAGGGTTCCCCAAAAGATGTGGGACTTACATTGGCTTAGCTGCCATGAACGTATTAATGTCAAATGTAACCATAAACACAAATCACTTATAGGACAGATTTTGTTCCAGACCTGAATGTCAGCAACAAGAAGAAACTATTTCACACCTCTTTTTTTCTTGTACATTTATTGTTTCTTTTTGGACTCTTTTAGCTGCCAGATGGCGTGAACCCTTGTTTGCTCTCATTACTTATGACAATTTGATGTATGGTTTTTTCCCCCTCACTTGGTCTCATTGGAATATTGATATGTTAAATTTGATTTTTGTAATAATCAGATGGCATGTGTGGAATGCTCGTTGTCTGTTTAATTTACAGAATCAGGATGTGCCTCTTCTTACCATTATTCGAAGGATCGAACATGATTTGAAGGCCATATATTTTTCAGAGGCAGAGCATTTGCCATCTGGCTCTTTGTTGGAATTATGGACACTATTACCTTGGATAACTGATTCTGATTTTCCTGTTACATAATTATTTTGTGTTTTATTTTTCTCTGTATCATTTTCGTTTTTCTTTTCTGTTCAGTTGATCAATAAAAACTTCCCCTACTCTTTTTCGATAAGTGCCATGGGCTCTTTGGCATCCACCTGAACTACCACCAATCCAGGCAGATGGGACCTCGGTTTAACATCTCATCTGACAGACGGCACCTCAGACGTGCAGCACCCCCCCTCATACTGCACTACAGTGTCAGTATTTGGATATTAACCCAAGTGCCAGAGGTGGAAACTGAACCCACAGCCCCTCTGATCTTCCAGCCTCAGAGGCAAGTGTGCTACCTACTGAGCCACTGACGGTGACTAAATATACACACGCACACTGCAGAGCTTAGACTAGAACCTCTGTCACCTTGACAGTGCACTGCCTCTCAGCATCTGTAACTCTAACCACTGAACCATGATGGCCAGTGTGTTGAGGCCTTGATCCACTCCATGTAAGAATGAAGCCAGTGAGCCTTACTAAGGGGTGTCAGTAGGTGAATGAGCTTAAGCAAGACTGAAAATACTGAGGAAAGGAGTTGGTACATAGGGAGTGAGCTGGGAGTGGTCAGAATCTTCTGAATTTTGGGAATAGCAGAGAGGAGGGAGATTGCTTGCCCAGAGTTATAGCTTTACTTTTCAAAGCAAGTTTTCTTATCATATAGCGCTCATTTTTAAAGTAAGTTACTTTGTCCAGCTCAGCGTACACCCTGGTTTGTTTTGGCATTAAAATGTCATGCTTTGAAAAAGTCGAACTTGCTCATGGATGAGTTCCTGCTTCAGGGCGTGCAGGAGGCGTGGACCATGTGAGTTATGATCAGGATGTTGAATATTCTTCTTTTATAAAACTACTGCTTTTCCATTATCATTAATGGCACCCCTTCACCATATATGCCATCGGTGTACAGTTAGATGGCAAGAGGCACCATGTTTAGCATTTCAAAAAATAGCAAAAGCTGACAGTATCCCTTTAATGACGGAACTTCTCTCCTTCCCAACAAACAGGAAGACAGGAAGATTCTATTTTCTAACCAATCTATTCTTAGCAAAATTGTTCATGGCTCCATGACTTTGAATTTCCGAAGTCTTCATTGTTCCCTTTGGTTTTCACTTGCCAGATCCTGATACGCGGGATTGAAGAGGAAAGGTCAACATGCCTTCCCAGTTCATGTGAAAACATTACTTGTTCGGGTTTAGTTATTGAGACCCTTGTGCAGCCATGTTTCATCTCAACTTTGGGCATGGCAAGTTTTAGAAATGACGTGAGATTTGAGTCACATTACTTCCATTTCCCAAAACACTGACCAGCTCAGTTGGTAGCATGATATCTTTTATTGGCTCAGTGTAGAAACTGAAGTGCAATACTGAATATGGCACAGTAATTGGGCTAGTTATTGAAGCCTACACTTATATCCCTCTTTGTTAAAGTACATATGCAGAAGTCAAGGCAAAAGTTCGGTCTGGCCATCAAGATTGCAAAACTAACTTGTTTCAGTGTTTGGGCAACACGTTAAAAGCCTATAGCATGTTAATCTAATTATTTCCTGAACATTTTAGCCAATGGCAAAGCTCTTAGACAAATTAAAAAAGGCTATGCCTGTGGTTTGATGGGTAGGAGCAATCGGCCTCATCCCCGCCCCTTCCTAGGCTATTTAAACCAGCTTCCTCCAGCCTCATTCGGAAGCACTATTTCTTGCTCCCTCCATTCTTTCCTCTCCTCCTCTTCTCCTCCAGTGGCTTGCTTCTCTTCTTGGCTCCTTCCTAAGGTACCTATAGCCTTAAGTAGTTGTGTTCTGATACAGCACAAGGGGTGGAAACCTCCTCAAAAAGATTTCTTTGCTTTCATGGTACCCCAACAGGGCGTCGACATGCCAAAACATCCAAACATTGAACCTTGAAATTGGCCTGCAGTCTGTGGAACTGTAGTATCAATTTGGCTACTTCAACAATGCTCTGTGTAACTACATACAGACATTCCTATCAAAATGCTGCTTGACAAATGACTGTTTAAACATTGTTCATGTTCGTCTGATGAAGGTGATCATACTGTCCACTATCGGTAGTATATTATGGTGCACAAAAACATTGTGGTGCTGTTGCATCTAGTTTGAAAGAATATGGCCTTTTGAGTCTCCAAATCCACAGGGGTGTGCCATTGTTGAGAATTGCTAGAGAAACAAGTCCTCTCACACTCTTATGAGCACAGCAAGCAGCTTCAGGATAGCCAAGTTTAGCTGGGTAGCTAGGTTTAAAGACAGCAAGCTGGAAGCCAGTCTCAAGTCTAGTTTCTGTCCTTGTCTAAAATATTTAGGAGAATTAGGATATTTGAGCTTGTGTGCTGGGATAACTTCATGCCCGGGGCATAGTGAGACTTGGGGCCACAGGCAGAGTGCCTTCAGCCTGAAAGCAAAAATGGGAGGGGCTTCCAACTTTTTCTCCCAAAAAGCTTAAAAAGATGAGCAGCCTACACCAAAACCTTTTTTTTATTTATTTACACTTCACCCCCATGTTTTGCCCTTTTGAATTTTTAGAGAACTTCTATCTCAATACATTTATTGCTTTAAATATTCTTTATTATCAGTTTCATTCTCTTTCACTCATGGTTCACTAGAGCAAGCTGTCCTAATGTCTCTCAGCATCTGACTACATGCTGACTTGTACTTCTATGGTATTATCTGCATTTAGCAAACATGAATGTCTCAAACGATTCCACGGGCTTCTCTGCCTTTCCTGATATCAGCATACAGCTTTTCTGGAGAAGAAGTGGTGGAGCATCCTCCACCCCCACCCCACTCCCATTTCTGTTTCTAGTTTGGTATGCTGCCAGGGTGTTGCACAACATCATTACAAGCAGTTTAAAGCAGCAGTATGGCAAAAAATGTTGTCCTAAGAAGCTAGTTTCAGCTAGAATAAGTAAATGTATTAGATTACGTGTCAAGTCTGCTTTTCTAGGTACCTTCCATGCTGCGTACCAACATTTTTTTTTATTATTTTCTCGATCCTAACCCTTGCCAGGTCTACAAAGTAGTTTCTAAGCCAAATGTGATGGCCATCTTTCTTTCTCAAGATAAAAATAAATTAAAATATTCTTAGAAAATGGATAGGGAGAAATTTTCATTCTGATTGGCTAAGGCCACCAATCAGCTGGTCTGGTATCAGGCAACAGAGACTGGGAAATAATGAGTCCCAGTCTCTGTTGCCTGATAGCTTTCTAAAATCATTGTGCCCATAGAATCTTAAATTTTAAATCTCCACCATGTTGCTGTCTCGCTTCGCAAGAGACACAATACTCCCCATCATGAGACTGAGATGGCCCACTTGACAGTTAACCAATATATAGAATATATATGGTATTGGCATTCATGAACTGACATAAAGCATGAGAAGGAAACATTTAAACAATTTAAATTGTATGTTCTAGTGCTACTACAGAGCATTGTTAGCTCTAAGTGCTACTCCTCCCACCTCCTCTGATCGTACTTCGCTCGCTTTCTTTACTGCTGCAAACCATCTGCAGGAGACAACAGCAAGAAATTACTGCTGCTCTGCTTGTAAGTGTTACAAGTGACAGGCATCTCCTCGCACACACACATCTCACAGCTTGCACATCCCCAGTCCACTCATTTCCCCCATCCCACTATAATGATCTGTGCCCTATAGCTGTTAAACTTCTTCTTCACAGTCACAGTGAAAAAAACAGTACTAATTTATATTTTATGTATAAACATTATACCAGCTATAGCATGGATCATGAAACTGCCCCACCCACATCACTGAACTCACAGACTGTATTTAAAACAGTTGCTCTCACCCAAAATAACATTGAGTGGGGATGAGGAGCAAACCATAAGCAGCAATCTTTATCTCTTACCACTTAGCAAGTGGTGCTCTGTTGAAATGTAAACACATTATTGACCTGGACCCCCCACCCAAAAAACAAAAACTACTGTGCTACTCTGTTTCTCATTGTTGCTATTTGAAAAACTTATTACTGCTCGACCACACCATGGGAGGGCATAAAACATAACATACGACAAAACAATAAAGGCTTTTTGGCTTGGGGAGGGACAAAACAAAGTAGCCAAAAGGCTCTTAGACATAGCAGTGCTCTCTACTGTCAGTTATCAGTTCAAGGACTACTTTACAGCAAAATGACTTTTTATTAATCTTTATTGATTTTAATGTTTTATTTCCTTAAACTTTTTTTTATTAAAAGAAACCAATGCCCATTTTCTAAGTGCAATAATACCCTCCAGAGTAGTTGGCTATACTGCACATTCCAGGGCTACAAGGCCCTCTGCCTGCAGCACTGGGCCTCATTACGCCCCGACAGTCCAGTATGCCCAATACCACTATTATTGCTTACATAATACACCCAGGCGCTAAGCAGAACTAGGAAAATTTTACCACCAACTACAACTGGAAGATGAATAAGGCAAAGGAGCGCTCACAAGCAAAATTACTGCTGAATCTGCAACCAATGGCATAAACGGTAAAAAGAAAAAACAGGTGGCGACTCACAAGCAGATTGAACAGTAAACAGAGCATGTGGCAATGCCATGGGCACAATAAACACTTTGTATACTGCTCAATCTGCTCGTGAATCGCTGCCTTTTTTTCCTTGTTAAAACTGGAAGATGCCTGGAATCTTTTATAGTAAAAATATGTAAATTCAAATTGTTTTGCCCCGTTTTGTTACACTGCTGCTTTAATTGATGATGCAGTTTCCTGCAGTGATCTTGAGAATCTGGTGAGTACCTTCAGCCCTTGGATGTATGGTTATCACTGCATAACCAACAACCTGGAGTGTCTGATGAGGTTTATAAAATGGGTTTTGAATCCAACATTTAGGAGAAAAACAAAGTTTAAAACACAGATAGTTTTAATCTGACAAACTAGTAAGATCACAAGACCATGCTTCCTTGTCTGGTCGGCTTTGCTACCCCTTGTATTCCTACCCTCTGAGATCGGGTGAAAAGTCATTGTTATTTATTACAAAGTGTTCTTCTGATATGGGACAACTGGCATTCTCATCCTTCGCTTCCATTTCTTTTAAGCTCTCTTCCTTTGGGATTGTGCAACATCTCTTCTCATTTGCTCATAATCAGTGAACTAAGAAAATTTCTATGCACATTAAATGCCTGTGTTTATGCATAATTTTATTTATGCAATAGGAGTGGGCACCAGAAGTTAAATAATTCCATTTATTTTCACTGGTGTTGAATAAATCATGGAAGTACCATTTATTCAACACCTTAACATCAATCAGCCACAATTTATTCAACACTGTGATGTCAATCTAGTACCCAGCATCCTCCCCCCTCTGCCAGCCAGCCGGCACTACTTCCAGCTCATACACTGCTTCTTACTCCCCAAGCAACTTCCCTGTTGGCCAAACCATTTGTAAGCACCCTTTCCAGCAGCCACAACCCAAACAGAAAAGAGCAGTTTCCCCCAAAGAAAACGCTTACTACTCCCGCAACAAAGCTGCATTTTTCTTTTGTCTGCAAACAGCAGCCACACTCAATCGCTGCCACTGCCATCGAAATGGCTGCTCTCAACGTTCCCGGTGCCCCTCGCTCACAGTGCTTAAACTTGTACTGAGCATCTGAGTATTAACTCACAAAAGCCACACTGCTATGTAAAACAAACAAAAAAAAAAAACTAATGACTTTTACTCTCTCTCTCATCTCCTCTGTTCGTTTACAGCTATGCTAACTCTAAATCTTGCTGCTCTCTCTCACAAACTGGCCATCAGACTGCAACACTGCTGAACTCTATCACTCCTCACTCAAAACACTGCAGAAGTTGCCGAATGCAGGATCCGCCAGATACACTGCCACACCAACCACCGAATGCAGGATCAACCAGATAAATCCCATTAAATTAAAAACAACGCACGAAAAAACACATTCTCTATATTGGAGAAACAAAGCCACCATGTAGCACCTTCTCCATATCGGAGAAACAAAGCTGCCATGTTTCTTTTTGTAAACGTCCGTCCACATAAACAAAACGGCCAATCATAAAGGACGTCTCAGCAATGATGTGATGTCCTAACCCTGAGTCCCTAGCAACCGGCCAGACTAAAGACACAATATGACTTTTTCTTTTAATAAACCCTGAAAGTTACAACATTTAAAAAAAAAATAAAACAATTACAACTAATAACCACAACCCACAAGGTCCTTCCCTATTGCATAAATGAAATACGCAACAGGGACCTGTGTAATACTTTCATTTTCACTTGAGCTGTTTGACCTTGGGCACCTCACTCATGGCTTATGCAACTCATGAGGTAACCCAAGGTTCAAACAGCTCTTATGGAAATAAATCTTGTATTCCACAGGTCCCTGTTTGATCCCTTATAACTCATGCTTTATATAAGGCTTAGTCATAATTAGGTATTACTGATATACTAACATACTAACATACTATTTGCCAGCAGATTAGGCCTTATGGTCTATCAAGTCTGCTCTGAACCTAGATCCTTAGTTGGGTGCCGAGACCCTCCCATCCCTTATGCTCCAGAAACCCCATCATCCATCCCCCCCACCCCGGGATAGGCCATCATCTGATACATCCACTTTCTGTGTCTGTCCCACCCTCTCTAAAGCTCTCCACTGTGGATCTCTGAACCAGCTCACCAGGCAGAGCATTCCAAGGGTCCACCACCCTCAGTGAAAACTCCTCCTCTTCCCCTCACCCTTCCACCTTCCAACTTCAAACCATGCCCTCTGGTGATGCCTCCCTGCTTTAGTCTAAAGATCCCTCCATGTTTACCCTATTTATTCCCTTGAGGTACTTGAAGACCTCAATCATGTCTCCCCTGTCTCTCCTCCTCCAATGAAAACAGGCAGAGCTCCTCAAGTCTGTCCTCGTAAGTCAAATCCCTAGCCCTCGTGTCATCTCTGTTGCCCTCCTCTGTACCCTCCAGGAGCTGTATGTCCCTCTTCAAGTGTGGTCTCCAGTACTGTACACAGTACTCAAGGTGTGTCTAACCAGTCCATTGTACAGTGGCAGAATCACTTCCTTGC
Source organism: Neoceratodus forsteri (assembly GCA_016271365.2). Taxonomy (NCBI): domain Eukaryota; kingdom Metazoa; phylum Chordata; order Ceratodontiformes; family Ceratodontidae; genus Neoceratodus; species Neoceratodus forsteri. The sequence goes on from CM057453.1 coordinate 748,220,197, forward strand.
TCCTAGAGGTGATCCCCTTCATGCATCCCAACATCCTGTTTGCCTTGCTAGCTGCTCTCCTGCACTGTTCAGTGTTATTCATACATGTATCCACCATGACCCCTAGGTCTTTTTCCCCTGTTGAGGCTTCCAGCACCTCCCTCCCAGGGTGTACCTGTGTTTAGGGTTTCCCGACCAAGATGCAACACCTTGCACTTGGTGATATTGATAATTTCCCATGTGTGAGCCCAGCTTTCCAGGGTGTCCAGGTCCCTTGCAGGGCCAACCTCCCTCTTCTCCTCAACTACTGCTCCCATCTTGGAGTCATCCATGAAGAGACTCATTTCACACCCTATACCATCCCTGATGTCTGATATGTATGCATTAAACAAGATTGGACCCAGGACCGAGCCCTGTGGTACCCCACTACCAACCTCTGTGGGGTTCGGAGCTCCCCACAGACCACTACTCTCTGAGGCGTCCAGCTATCCAGTTTTCAATCCATCTGACCATCAAAGGGCCTACTCCTAACCCCATCAGTTTCTCCACCAGACCATTGTGGGGACAGAGTCAAACGCCTTGCTGAAGTCCAAGAATAATACATCCACAGGCTTACCCCTATCCAGTTCTGATGTTGCCATTCATAGAACTCCACAAGGTTGGTTTGACATGATCTACCTGGCACAAAACCCATGCTGCCGACTATCCAGACCTCCCACCTCCTCCAGTAAACCCCCAATCGTTCCTTTAGTATACTCTCCATTAATTTTCCCACCACCGAGGTTAAACTGATGGGTCTATAGTTTCCTGGTACTTCCTTGACCCCCTTTATGGATTGGTACCACATGTGCCTCTCGCCAATCCCTAGGTACCCTCCCTGTCTCAAGTGACCTGTTGAAAAGCTCCGCCAGGGTGCAGCCAGTATGTCCGCCAATTCCCATAGTACTCGGATGAATGCCATCCGCCCAGGAGATTTGTCTTTCTTTAGGGCCTTGAGGCAAACACACACCCTTTTGGTGGGATGGCATCATCCGTCCCTCCACCTTACTGGTCTTTTTATCCTTAACCAGATGTGACACCCTGGGTACCTTTCCCTCCCTTTGCTCCATTTCTGCTGCTCCCTGATCACTCCCTGCCTTCTATCCCTTTTGTGCCTTGCTTTGTGATCCCATCCCCTCCCTAGTGAACACAGAGGCAAAGTACTCGTTAAATACCTCTGCCTGGTCCCTCGCCTCTTCCACCCACCCTCCTTCTGATCTCAATCTGCTGAGATGGCCCTTAGTTTTTCTCTGCTCCCCAATGTACCGGAAGAACCCCTTTTCCCCTCCATGTATCCCCTGTGCCAGCCGATGCTCTTTACTGGACTTTGCTCCCCTCACCATACGGGTGACTTTTCTAGATGCAAGCTGGTACATTTCCTTATCCCTATCCCCTCTTGTTGTTTTATATTTTTTGTAAGCCGCCTTCTTTCTCTGACTGCTACCTGGACCTCACTGGACCACCAGCATGGTTTATGTGACCTTGCTCCTACTGCTTTCAACTTAGCGCAGATCCTGACTGCCTCTTGAAGTCCCGCTTTATGACCTCCCATCTCCTTTCCACACTTGTTGTTGAGGTAATCCTTCAAGTGATCCTTGAGAATATTTCCCATGCCCATAAAGTCTGCCCCTGAAGTCCACTGCCAGTGTCCTAGATCTCACCCCACTCCCCAATGCTTATTTGAAACCAGACAGTATTGTGGTCACTCCCAGTCAGGGGGTCCTGTACAACCATGTCCCTTACCAGATCCCCATCTGCCAGAACCACCATCCAGGACATGCCCCTCCCTTGTGGGCTCCATCACATGCTGTGTTAAGAACACATCCTGGAAGCCATCCAGCAGCCTCTGTCCTTGGCCACCTTAGAGGACATGGTTCCCCAGTTAGTACCTGGCATATTAAGGTCCCCATCAACACCACTCCTTCCCCTTTTGGACCACACTGGGCAATGATGTTGTCCAGCAACCATCCTCTAGAACATCATCATCCTGGGGCCTATATGCTACACCCAGCTTGACCTTATCTCCTGCTAACGTAAGGTGACCCATAAGGCCTCCACGCTTCCTCTGCCTCTTCTACCATAGCAATTTCTATGTCATCTCTAATGAACATAGCCACTCCACCCCTCTGCCCTCCTTTCTATCCTTCCTAAGCATAGTGTACCCCGTACATTAAGGTCCCAGTCATGGTTTTGTTGGCCACGTTTCCGTGACTGCCGCCATCCACCCCCTCCGAACAGCATGGCCTGGAACTCTGGCAACTTGTTTCCCAAACTCCTGGCATTTACTAACACTAATCCCACCCCTTATCCCTGATCCTTTTGTCGAACCCCACCCAGATTCCTTATACTTCCATCCTCCCTGCTCCTCCTGAAACCTCCACCTCCAGTCTGTTTCCCCTCGGCTTGAAGGCTACTCCCTCATCTGGAGGGGAGGGCTTTGGTCAGCCCTCCTATCCCTTCCCCTTACAAGTTTAAACCCCACCTTTCTTGTATGTAGTCAGCCATCCCCTGTTTAAGGACTTCCTTCCCTAATGGGGCAAGATGAAACCTGTCCTTGGCATATAGTCCCTTATCCTCCCAAACTCCATTCCAGTTCCCTAACCCCAACCCATTCTCTTCACCCCACTTCCTGAGCCATTCATTAACCTCTGTAACTTCATTTTTTCTCCACTGAGGCCTTTGGTACTGGCAATATCTCCGAAAGGAAATGTTGCATCCATTATCCGACAGACTCTGGCAAGTTCTTGGAACCTTGCTTGGATTCCATAATGCTATTTCCTCTAGATCATTAGTTCCCAAATGCCAAGGAACCGGTTTCCTCAATCCTAACCATTTCATACACTATGAACTTTGCTCTTGCACTGTCAGCCCAGAGATACTCACTACCTTCACCTGGCTATGGCATCCACCCCTGTCCCTCCCAATGGATACCCTTTATCATCGAGTCTCCCAGTAACAGAACCTTAACACCGCCATCATCCTTATGGTTACCTCCACTATGCCCTCTCAGCCCCCTCCCCACTTTATTCATGATCACAATTTCATGGAGTCTTCCTGCCTATTAGAGACCCCTTGTCACCCTCCCTTTCTGCCTCCTTGCTATTTTGCCCACTTAACTCAAACCCCTCTGAATAGGTGTCCCTTTAACCTCTCTTATCTGAACCATTTATCCTGGCCCTGATGGTTTCCCTTCCCCGCACCCTCATCCCCCCTTGTAATAGTACCCTGTCTCAGAGGCTCTGTGGGTCCCCTTTAGCTTAGGCCCCATCCTTAGTACTGACCTTCCTGCTGAAGGGGGTCCTCCCACCTCCTTGTCTCCCAGTTCCTCTCCAATCATGCTCTCCCTCCCTCATGTCTGGAATATGTTGCATCTCCCCATTTGCTTAACATATATGTTTCCCTTCTCCTCTGGGACTATCTATCCTTTCCATAGCTGTTCTGTGATGCCCTATGGTATCTGACTCCCTCCCCTGCCTCTGTATAAGTTCCTCATTTCCACCAACCCTTCCTCCCTCTAGGATGCTTAGTATCTCAAATTTATTGTGACACTCTATGTCAGCCTCCATCAAGTAACCCGAGTTTCCCTGACTGCATCTCTAAACTGACCCTCTTCTTCCTCTCTTGCACTGTTCACCTTAGGAGCTCCTTCCCACAGTCTGCTGTTTTAGGCTTCACGAACAGCCCCTCCTGACTTTTCCCTCCAGTCTCCTTTGAATTCAGAATTTTCACCTCTGTACGCTTTCCCTTAGCATCAACTTCCCTATCTAAGGTCCTCTGTCCCTAATATCCCCCTTCTGCTTGCTGTAGCATAAATGTCCTGTAATTTCAGAGCGCTGCCCCAGCCTCCCTCAGCCCCACCCTTCTGCTGCCCATATCCACACCCCTTATCCTTGGACACCCCCCAGCTCCTCACAGCTTACTCCTTAACACAATATACCTCACTCCTAATACAAGATAGCTGTCTACAGAGGGCAGCCTCCTCTCCAGGCCCAATTTAGAATTATTGCCATCCCACAGCCTGTACAGCCTACAACCCTTCCGAAGATGCCTGCCATGGTGGAATATGGCCACCCTGATTATCCCCTCTGTTTATAATAGCACACCCCTTTTCTCAGTCCCTTTCCCTGGAGTACAGTTTCTCTCTATACTGACTGTAGTTATTTACAAACCCAATTTCAACCCCACCAACAAAGTTCCCAAGTCTCACAAACACATACAGTCCAGCATGTGTTCAGTCCCACTAACAGTGTGTGTAAGCAGACTCCAGGTACCGTATGATGTCACAGGCCCACCAACTCCTGTTGCTTCAAAATTTCAGTCCCAAACAGAAATACTCAGCCCTTCAATCCCAACCCCCAGTGGCTTTTCAGTATTTAAGTAATTGAGTATTTAAGTTTGCCTGGTACCAAACACCAGGCAAACACATTTAAATTACCTTCTAATTTTCCCTGCCAAACATCTATCCCCAAACCTACAATATCACAGCCCAAGTATCAGTTCAAATTCAAGGTAATAATTTTTAACACATAGAACTAATTTCACTAACAAACTAATCAAATATTTCAGTTTAAAACAAAATATAACTCCTGGCCTCTTTTCTACCAACCTGTTGCTTAAGCTCCCAAGTGAACAATGAAAGCCACAGTAATTCCTGTTTAAAGACAAGTTAATTGCAGCTAATGTCCCCTCCTCCAAACACCAGGCAAACACATTTAAATTACCTTCTAATTTTCCCTGCCAAACATCTATCCCCAAACCTACAATATCATAGCCCAAGTATCAGTTCAAATTCAAGGTAATAATTTTTAACACATAGAACTAATTTCACTAACAAACTAATCAAATATTTCAGTTTAAAACAAAATATAACCCTGGCCTCTTTTCTACCAACCTGTTGCTTAAGCTCCCAAGTGATATATTTTCTGTAATTCTCATTATTGTACATTTGTGCTGTTATTTGTGCTGTACTTACTGTAATTCAAAATCCTGTATTTGTCTTGTAGTTGGTACCCTCATTTGTCATGCCTGATAAGCAAAATATGACTTTCACATTTACCTTGTTAATAAAGACTAAATAAATAAATTAATTAACAGTTTGTGTTATAAAAAAGTTCCTGTGCTGCTAGTCTTTGACTGTAAGGCACTTATGTGACTCCCTTCTGCATGGCAGATTGTCTTGTGTCTCTAACTATACTCCCCCATCCCACTTCCACTTATCCTGGAACAAAAAAATGTTTGAGAGTTTGCCGCACCCATTTCATACTACGTCTTTTGTTCCTGATTTGCAATATGACTATTTTCACCAGAGTACAGTAAGTTGGCGATCATTAATGTGGTTTTCCTCCTTCCAGTCGCTATACGCTGTAGTAGCAGACATTATGTTTTACCTAACTTTGATTCTACTACTTATTTGTTTCACCATCATTTGAATAAATTAATGTGTACTTGTGAAGAAAGATGAAGCAAGTGCAAGAGATTTTGATTTTACAAGAAATGGCAAATTCAGTGGTATTCTCACCAGAGTGAGTTGAGAGTTCAGGGTGTCAACTCTGCTTGTGACTTTTGCTACATCTTTCTTGTGGGAGGTGAGTTGTGAGGAACAAGACACATAAATGAAGACGTCCTGAATGTTAAAAAAACAAAAATATTTTTAAGTGTGGCCTGGTGATTTTTGCTGCATCATTCAACTAAGGGGTCTGGAGAATGCAGACATGGTAGGGAAGGATTATGAAAGTTGGCAAGTGGCAGTAAACAAGCTGTTGGGGGTACTTGCACTTTCACTGAAAGAAAAGAAATAAAGTTCAGGAAATTAACAAAAACTTGAAATGAAAGAAACAGAAGAAAATTAAGTTTTCTAAGGGTGTGGATATGGTTCACTATCAACATTCTGGCAGTTCCACTGGAACAGTCTGATTGGCCAGAGTATTTAAGCTAATCTCCTCCTACCTCCCAGGCAGTATATCCTGATCTACCCCACCCCATGATGTCAGACTTTTCCTTCTACTGGATAAACAAGTCATCTCCTTTGTGGCTTCCACTTAGATTTAGTGTGCCATAGGCAGATTTTGTCTTCAAAGTTTTAGATTTGCTTACTTTATTCCTTAGTTCCTTTGACTCCCTTGTGGATCTATGAATGAGCAAAGAGCTGAGGATTCAAATTCTGCATGTAGTTTCTGGAGAAGATGTAGGTCACAAACCCACACAACACGTGTGTACTGCCTCAGCAAGCAACATGACATGACTGAGTGCGGCCTTTGCTTAAGCATGCTTCCAGAGTCCTTTGAGGACAGGTAGCTCTGGCTGTTGCTGGGTCATCTTTGGAATGGGATCCAGTGGATGACCCAAGGGCCATAAGAAGGCATTGGCTGTGGCCAGGTTGGCTCAACAACTTTGTGGCCCTTGAGGTGGAAGCAGCAGCGTTTGACACCTCTTTGGTCTTAGTGCTGCTTCTGGCTGGGCCCAGCACTGGAGTGTTATTTACCAGAGGATTCAAGGACATGTATTGGGTCTTCCAGACCCTGGGGGAGACACCTGCCCAAAGTGGTGGTAAAAAGAACACGCGCCATCAATGCTGGTCATGAGATCACAGTCCATGGTCCCTTGACTCACCCAACCTCTCAGCAGCTGTCGAGTGCCCCACAGCCGATGGGCAGGTCGGGCAGGTCAATGGCTCTTTGATTCTCCCATCAAGCCAGTCACCTTTGACTCTGGTCAAGCAGATTACCAAGATATTTCTCAAGCCTGTGGACCAGTTGTTAGACGAGGTCAAGAATTTGACCTTGCAGACCTCAGTGCTGCGAATCCTCACCCAGGAGGATGTGGTCCAGTCAGTGTCCCTGTCCAGTCCTTGGTGAGAGCCACCTCCAACAGTGGTCGAGCCCTCCATGCCAATGCTGCTTAACATGGGCTGGTATGTGGTTTACCATGATCAGCCAGGGGGCTCCCCTCGCTGTTGACTGGTCAGTCGATGGTTGAGGTCTTAATCGTGGCACTCCCACTTTTGATCCCACTCAATCAGAAGGCATTGCTGTCAACATTGATCGACCTCCTCAACCTCAGCTGAAGAGAGGCACCATTGTAAGCTGCAACAGTGCTATGGGAAGCCCCCCTATGAGAGGGGATGCTGGGATGCAAATGGAGAGGCATCACCAGTAGAAAACAGGAAGTTGTTATCCCTCTGTACAGACAATTGGTGAGACCCCATCTGGAGAACTGTATGCAGTTCTGGAGATCCCATCTCCACAAGGAGGTTCTATATCATAAGGGTGATCGTAAAAAGGCGATCGTCCTTATGGCGAGTGCACATCGCCGAAATTCAATTTTTGCAATGTACAACCCTGGCGACAGAGAAAATGGTGCAAGGAATTGTGATTTTTACTCTTATGTAGGTCTGCACCCTCAGCACCCCTCTGTTAGATTCTCAACTCCAGGGCGTGCATGTCCGAAGTGCAACAGTGAAAAAAAATAAAATTCATTTACTGGGCCAGGCACAACAAAACGCACTTCAAGCTTGGTTCCCCAACCTCCTGTATCCCAGCCACCCTAGGCCAGCATTCCCACCACGCCCACGGAGCCAGCTCGGTGGCTGACCGTGGCACCACCCTTACAAACCCTCCCACTCCTCGCTTGGCGTGCTAGCCCCAACATATACGTGTAGACATCCCGTCACCATTTGCAAACTCCCTCCCCATCCGATTGCCCTCCTACTCCCTCCCCATCTGGCAGCGCTGCAAGTGGGTCGTCATTTCGTAGGCACCCACTTGCTAGTGCTCAGTTCAAGGTTACTTCACAGGCATAGACAGGATGGAGGCAGTCCAGAGGAGGATAATTAAAATGGTGCAGGTCTGCACCAAAAGCCATAGGAAGAGAGACTAAAGGAGCTTACTATGCATACCCTCGAGGAAAGGAGGAGGGGACATGATAGAAACTTTCAAGTGCCTCAGCGGAATCAACAAATTCCAAGAGGGCAGCATCTTTCAGAAAAGAGATGTGCAAGAACAAGGGGCACAATTTGAAGATAGAGAGAGGCCGTCGGGCAATTGAGGAAGTAGTTTTTCATGGAGAGGGTGGCGGCGCATGGGCAGCCTTCCTTAGGGGTTGTGGGGTCAAAAACAGTGGGGGAATTCAAGAATGCATGGGACAAACATAAGGCAATTCTAGAGGGGGGGTAAGAAGAAGTAGACTGTTGGTTAACTAGGATCTGCAGCTTATCAGGAAATGGGCAGACTAGGTGGGTCAAACGGTCCTTGTCTACTGTCAAAGTCTGTGTTTCTGTATTTCTCCACTGGCAACAGTGGGCTATCATGGGGCAGGGTAAGGCTCTACCGTCTGGACCTCTGGTCAGTTGGCTGATGCCAGAGGCACACCTGCCGGTCCACATTGTGCAGGTGCCCATTGCATCTGCTTCTCCACCTCTTTGGGTGCAGCCACGGCTGCAGCTGATTGTGGACGCTCTGACCAAGGAGGTTTATTCATCCATCAGGTTGGTTGTCAATGAAGATCACCCCGGGAGAGGATAACCAGGAGGTCTATAGCAAAAAAGGTTGAGGGTTGTTTGTGAGGAATCCTCAGTTGACTCAGATCGACTCAGATCATGAGTCCGTAGCCTCCTCTCAAACTGCTGTCCTCAACTGATGATCAGTTGATGAGCTGACAACTAAGCATTGCCTGGTGTCCTTTGGGGCACTTCTCTGACTTATCTTGGAGTCCACGTCTGTCCCGCTTGAGCCAGTCCAAAGAAGGGCCAAGTATCCCTTTATGGACGTTTTGAACTGGGGCAAATTCCCAAGGGTTGCCTTACCTGTGGCTGAAGCCATTTTGGACCAGTCCAGGAGCTTTAGCATGATCCAGTATCCTGCCCAGCACCCTCTGCCTGTATGGTCTGCAAGTATGCAGTCCTTATGGGATCCCTCTCTGGGTTTTCAGATCACCCCTCTGCAGAGAGTTTGGTCACAGATTTGGAGTTCCACAAGTCCAAACACCAGGGGACATGGACAAGCCTCCAGACACGGAATCCTGTAAGATTGACCACACCATTAAAAGCGTTGCGCTATGGTGTCCCTGGATCTTCATCAGGTTAGTTATGCCTTATATAATGGCCAACTTAGTCACTTCCTGATGGGGTTCTTCAATACAATCCTCCCTCACGTTTCTGCTGATTAGCAGTTGGTGCTGCGGTCATTAGAGACTTAAGATCAATCGCTAACTAAACACCAGCTCCAGATGGCCTTGGACATAGGCGACTCATGCGTCAGGGCCATGGCAGCAGCCATCTGCACGTGTTGTAGGGCCTGACTGCATCTGTCCACCTTCATGGCAGACACCCAGCATAAGCCAGCTGTTATCCCTGTCTTGGGCACTGACCTCTCTGGTCCTCGGATAGAGGGACATTTCACCAGGACTGAGAAGTCCAATGCCACATTAGATTCTGCGGCATCATCCCAGGAAGATCTGAAGAAGAAGCCTAAGAAACAGGCGTTTTAGTCCTTTCAGACACGGCCTCCTCATCAGCAGCCCCAGCAGGGGCAGTACCGGGTCTGGCACCCCACGCAGACGTCTGGTGGCCAAATTTCTATGAAAGGAGGGGCAGGGGTAGCAGTGCCCCTCTAGTTGCAGCTGTCACTGCCCTAGCAAAAGTTGCCTAGTGATGGGTCGGGGGGCATCATCCCTCCACCTGTCCTGTCCCTGTCTGCATACCCTATCAGAGGTTGGCTACATCAGTTTTTTTGCCATATTGGTCCACTGTCACAACGGACAAGTGGGTGTTGGACGTCGTGGGCAGAGGGTTGCCTCTGGACTTCGTGGCTCTCCCACCTTACTGCCTACATGTGTCTTGGGAGTCCAGGGTGTCGCAGGAGATGCTGTCTGCCCTTTGGTAGGACATTGCTGAGCTCATTGAAAAAGGGGCAATAGCTGGTGTCCTGGATGCCCTGGCCAGTCAGAGTTTACGTATCCAAGTACTTCCTAGTCCCGAAATGGATGGGGGCTGACACCCCATACTGGATCTACATGATCTGAACAAGTTCATGCGGAAACACAAGTTCAGGATGGTCATGCTGAATTAGATCATGCCGTCGCTGGAGCAGAACTTAGGTCCTGCTCCCTAGACCTTCAAGATGTGTTTTTCCACATCTCTGTCCATCAGTCTCACTGTTGGTACCTCCAGTTCTAGAGCGGAGGGATCTGTACCAGTTTCAGACCATGACCTTCGCCCTCAGTGCCCAGGGTCTTTGCCAAGTGCATGGCAGTGGTGGCAGCTCACCTGTGGTGCCTAGGGTCAGGGTGTACCCCTGCCTGGATGACTGGCTGTAAGCAGGTCCATTCTGGTAGGCTGTGGAGAGGACCAGAGATCTGGCTCTCCAGACTTGTTGAGACGTAGGCCTGTTGGTCAACCTGAACAAGTCTAAACTGATACCAAAGCAGGTGATCAAGTTCATTAGGGCAGAACTGGACTCCCTGTGGGCCAAGGTCCACCTCCTGCAGCCGGGCACTGGATCTTACCTCCTCTGCCCGATCATTTCAGGTTGGCTCTCGCACCCTGCTCTGGATTTCCTCAGGCTGCTGGGGTATATGGCATCCTGCACCAAATGGTCCATTGTGCCCCCTGGTGGGTGCTCCACCTCCAGTGGGAGTCAGGCCATCAGTGGTCCCAGCACCTAGGACACTTGGACCAGCCTGTCACAGTGACCCAGCTGATGTGAGATGCCATCCAGTGGTTGTTATTCCAGAATACCTGGAGGAATTAATCCCATTTGTCCGCCCTCACACTCACAACAAACACATTTCTGAGGGATGGGGAGCGCACCTGGCAGAACACAGAGCCCATGGATGCTGGTCACCAAGGGAGTCCCATCACCACATAAACCTGCTGGAGCTCCATGCAGTGTGGCTGGTACTGATGGTATTCACCCTCTTGTCAGGGATCAGGTCATGCAGCTCTACATGGACAACACCACGACTGTGTTCTACCTGAACAGGCAGGGCAGAACTCACTCCTTTCCCTTGTATCAGGAGTCCTTCCACACTTGGATGCTTGTGCGTAGCCTGGGTGCAGATCTTTTAGCAGTTCATAATGCAGGTGAGAACAGTCAGCTGGCAGACACACTCAGATGGGTTGGAAAGACCTCGCATGAGTGGTCCCTGCATCTGAGGTGGTGAATCACCTGTTCTCCTAATGGAGCACTCCTTTAGTCTAGTGGATCTGTTTGCCTGCTGGGAGAATGCCAAACTAAGGATTGTTTGTGCCCACCCCACAATCCAGGACACTAATGAGGGATGCTTTGATGAGGCCCTGGACTACAGGCCTCTGTGTACCTTCTCTCCCTTCCCTTGATCCACAAGGTCATGGTCAAGGACCGGAAGACAAGGTAACAGTGATCCTGATAGCTGCAGACTGGCCAAGGCAGTTTTGGTACTCAGATCTCATCAGCCTTAGCAGCAGACCTCCATGGAGACTGCCTGTCTGCCCAGATCTGCTGACCAGACTTCAGGGGACGATCCTACACCCGGTCCTGCAGTCTCTGCACCTCATGGCCTGGTTCCTGAGTGACTACAGTTCCAGGCTTTGGGTCTCTCGGATGAGCCGCTCCACATTCTGGAGGCCTCCCGGAAGGAGTTGACTCACAGATGCTATGTCTTTAAGTGAAATAAATTTTCCATTTAGTATCAGGGCAAGGAGCTTGATTCTCTAGCCTAACCTGAGGCTAGCATCCTGGACTACCTCTGCTCCCTTTTCCAGTTAGGACTACGGCGACACCCTTAAGGTGCACCTAGCAGCCATCTCTGCTTAATGGGCATGGACTGGTAAGCTGATGGTGGCCCAGGAGAAGATAGCTGATAGTTTTTCAAGGGCCTGGACCACCTGTCCCTTCCAGTGCATGGACCATATCCACCATGGGGCCTACTGCTGGTATTGGCTGTGCTCATGGGCAAGCCTTTCAAGCCAGTGCACAGACGTGAGATATCAACAGCCTTTCTGGTGGTCATCACATCAGCCAGAAGGATTGGGGAGCTCCAGATACTATCAGTGGAGTCTCAATACCTCATCATCCACAGGGACAGAGTCGTCCTTCTGCCCAATCATAAGTTCCTCCTGAAGGTGGTATTGGAGTTTCACCTTAACCAGGTGATTAACTTAACGGTATACTTTACAAATTTTTCTTTGGAGGTCGACCACAGGCTCCATACCCTGGATCAGTGGAGAGTGCTCGCTTATTGTGTTGAGCATACAGCTGGAATTTGGGGTCAGGATCGCTAGCTGACTGTCGCACTGAAACCACACCTAGCAGACTGGCAGCAAAGCGAATGATTGATGCATTCATTTCCTACTACGTCATTGACTTTTAGTCATGCTATGATGCTGGTTTTGGGACCTCGGTTCTCCAGTCTCTGTTCATCAAATAGTGGTGCTTTGCCCCCTCCTGCCAGAGAACTGCTGGAAGTCTGCCATGATGTGGATAAGTGGACCACATCCACCCCTCGAAAGATAGGTTACTCACCTGTAACCATAGTTCTAGGAGTGGTATATGGTTTACATCCACACACACCTGGACTTCCCTGGCATGTGGCACATGGATTCTTGCTTCCAGCCTGCAAAGATCTGTAATGGAGCAAAGTCAGGAAATATACCACCCAGGTGGTGGGAGGAACTTAGGTTAAAGATGTCTGGCCAATCATACTGTTCCAGTGGAAGTGCTAGAATGTGGAAGTAGAGCCATATACCATTCCAAGAACTACAGTTACAGGTGAGTAACCCATTTTCTGTGCTACTGGTAAGTTTTAAAGCTTGTAAGTCTGACAAGTTTTTGAGCTTCTACTGAAAAATAGCTGCCTGCAAAAAAAAATACTAAAGTGGCACAGGGATATGCAAGGCTAGCACCAGTACTTTTTACCATTGGATGTGCTGAGATAGAAGTACGGGTGCCAACTTGTCTCACTGAATGAAAGAGCAGGCTTCTTCCTATCCATTTTATAAAATCTGATCTTTTGATGTGTAGCCATGTTAGAGCTAAGAGGGTTATCAAGTTGTATTACAGTGTAAAAATGCTAATTTTGTGGTTTAAAATAATTTACAGGAACCAGAAGACTAAGAAGAATCATTACCAAAAAGAAATGGCCAACTGTGGATGCTTCCTATTACGTGTGGCAGAGGAGTTGGTGGAATCAAAAGAATGGAGGTGTGTAGATTTATTCATTTATCACTTTTTCAGTAACATGTTTTTTCCTCATTTGTTTACATTTATAATATTTGATGATTATTCTCTATTATACAATGGCAAGAAATAATGCTGGGCTCTGATTGATCAGTTCAGACTGGACCTGATGTTATCCTAGCATAACATCATGGATCTAGTCCCAACACACAAAACTGTATTAAATGTTATAAGAATCATTCCACAGCCCATGTCCAAGTTGCCCACACTTGGCATGGCTGCTGTGGCTTTTGCCAGTACTTGCTCATTTTTTTTTTTTTTTTTGTAAGTAAATCCCTCCTTCCCACAACCACAAAAATGTCCAGCACACCCTCCATCAATTTATAACGTTCACAGTAACAGTAGCACGCTATAGTTTTCTTATCTAACTGTGTGTTTTTAGTCACTTTGAAAACAAAGTAACCTGCCATTACTGCGATCGTCTTCAACAGTCCACGCTTGTTTCCCCAACCTAAAAACAGTAAGCACGTGACACACCACTTCCTACGCTAAAATTCAAAATATATATAAATAAATCCATTTCTTCACTTTTTCCTCTCCGGTAGCACTACAAACACAGCTTGACTGTACCGGGAGAACAAATGCTCCAGAAACAGAGCAGTGCAGGAGCGCAAAACCACACTCATAATTTCAAATGGGTGGGGGCAGGATGAGCACACAGTACAGCGAACTTCAAGCAGCGTAATCCACAGTTGGACAGAGATTCTCACCTCAGTCAGCGGCTGGCAGTGCCACACTCTTAACACAACATATACCCAACATTCCAGCACAGAGACTCTCACCTCAATCAGTGGCTGATGGCTGTAAGATTCACCGCAAATCTCAGACAGCACACGACACGCACAGTATAGTAAACTGCATTGGGTGAGTCACAGCATAGAGCAGATAGGGAAGACCAAAAGTGTGTTTGGGGAGGGGGATAGTACAGCCAAGAGAAAGCTTGTTCAGGACATCAGAGTAATGCTACTGACATCATTTCAGTGCCTGCTAGTGTTCAGAATAAGAAATAAGCACTATTTTTTAAAAGTATGCCTACACACTAAAAACATCAGAAAATGTAGTTGTTATAAACGTTTTAATCTTTTTTCCTTTTTTAAACAAACAGGCCATTGTATAATAGGAATAATGCACTCCAGAATTGTGTGTCATGCTGGGATAACGTGACTTCTGGGGTGATTAGTCACACTCGGCCTGCAGCCTCATGCCTAATCACCCCAGGCGTGACGTTATCCCAGCATGACACACACCCTGTTGTGCATTATTCCTTTAGTTGCTAATGATATGTTCCATGAACTACCCTTCATGAAATATTCTCAACAAATACAGTAACTTTTCTGTATTATCTGTTCCAATCATTACTCTCTTATAGGCCCTAGGCATTAAAGGGAAACAATGGAAAAGGTGCAGCTTTACCCAGGCACTACAGACATTCCTGATTAGTGCTTTCAGACTGTAAAAAAATGTTTTAACTCCTCTAATTGCTTTTTTAGTGATTTTAAACCTTGACCTTCAGCTTTCACTTTCTGCTGCTGGCAGCCACAATTTCATGAGTAGCAGAGAGCTTCCTGAGCTCACTTTATGCTAATATGACCTACCAACCAAATGCAGAGGTCAAACAGGCATCTTAGCATACAGTGAGCTCATGAGGCTCACTGCTGCTCATGAAATGGCTGCTGCCAGCAACAGAAAGTGGAAGTTATTGGTAGCTCTTCCAAATAATTTCAAAAAGCTAATACTGTCTGATAGCACTAATTGAGAGTTTCTGTAGTGTCTGAGGAAAGCTGTGTCTTTTCCATTGTTTTCCTTTAAGGGATGGGTTGCCTATGCATCATGGATCTGTGGTGTGTAGGCAACACTACATCTGAATGACGTAAGCTGGGGGTCCCACGGATCTCTGTGCACATTCAAGGAGGGGACATGCATCCCTTCCTCAGAGGCGGTCATGCAGCTACATGCATGGCCAATCTGGGGACGTGCCCACACTCCGTGCTATTCAGTGGAGTATTGGGCAAAGGGTGGTGCAGGATATGGCAGCATTGACCCTGCCATATCCATTGTGCACCTCCCCAGAGAAACTCCACAAGCTGCAGGAGAGCAGAACACCTTCCTGCAGTGCTGCCCAGCTCGCTGGTTGGAAAGGGAGGGCTAGGGGCAGCCATTCGGGCTTTCACCTAATGTTTTAAATTTCTCTCTCCCACACCTTCCCAGAATTCCCTGCATACATGGACCCAGGATGGGCATCTGATTGGATGCCTGCCTATGTCCCTCAATCCACCTGCTGTGTTGAAACTCCCTGGGGGTGGGGCTGCAAACAAGCACCCTGTAGAGATGGGTGGTAGTGCACACTGTGTGCCTGTCCACAAGTGTGGAACTGTACAGCCTGGGTGCGTGCCACTCATGCATACCTGGAGCTGCTTTGTGCATGGCCTCCATGTTGCCTGGGACTTCTTCCACATAGTAGTAGTTAGCAGTCATATATATCCCTTTACACCCTTTCCTTGTATATGCAATTCCAATCAAAACTAACATTAACAATCTATATGTATTCTTTAAAATTACCATAAGACAACGATAGTACACTCATGAAATATACCATCAGAAGGGAGCTCATTAGGTAATTACTGCTCATCTTCGCTGAAGGTTTCTTACCTCTTGAAGTCTACTTGATGGTATATTTGTTTGTATACCACAGTTGCCTGTTATTTATTCCTTATAAAAATAACTGTGGAATCCATTCAGTGGTGAACGACAAGTATGCCATACCTGTGAGCCTTAATACAGGGAACTGTGTGTCTGTGATTGCTGCCCTTTATAGTGTGACAGCTGAGTTTGAGAATTGATTCCTTTATGGGAATAAGGCATATGTTATAACCCTCAGTTCTCATTATTACAAAGATTTTTGTCTTGCCCATTCTATTCCTTAAGCCATTCATTTCCTGTTCCTTAATTTTGAGGTCATGGACCCAGTAATTGGAATATGAATTATAACTGTATCAGGGAAGCGCTCTATTAAATAGGTCATTTCTACGTATATAATTACTTGCTAGTTCATGACATTTAATGTAATGATAGCATAGTAGCTGTAGACCAGTGCCCTTGTACCTGTGTATTACCAGACAGCTGCTTTGTAATTGCTGAAAAACATTGTCATGCTCTTACTTAGACAGAAGGGCCTCATCTTCATTGAACACATTGATTTCCAGTTTTGATGCACTGACATTAGTGTTCAGGAGTGCAGCCTGCTTGGGGACCTTTTGTACCATCCTGCAGCAAATTAGAAGACACAAGGAAGTTCATTATTTTTTAAATTTTTTTTTGTCCTGTGGACATGTAGCAGAAGGACAGCTTTGTGCCATACAGGGAGCCCTTTGAATCTGGAATAAGCTGCAGCTTGCAAGCAGTGACTATTGACTGTTCAAAATGCATAGACGAGAGTGACATAGCAAAGTGACTTGATCCCCAAGGAGGTCACGACAACAATGCTGGTCATTGACTAGAAAGAAATGGTCATGCTATTATCGCAGGCAGAAAAGGATGCAGTGTGTGTGTGTGTGTGTGTGTGTGTGTGTGTATGTGTCCCCATGAACAATATCCATATGTTCAGTTGCATACGTAAGGGGTTTAGGTTTTTACATCTATGCAAAGATTTATATACTGAACATTTTGAAACCAAATTGTCCAGTAGCTATTTCTAGTTCAGGATTCTTTATCATCTTAGCCAGTTTCTCCCCCTCCCCCGCCATGTTTTCTTCTACTTGGCAATCAAAGGCTGTCGTGCCTTCACAGCAGATGCCAGTGCTGCAAGGTGGTTGTTCATGGGGGGGGTAGGATTCAAATGTCATGTAGTGTATACTGTGCCCTTCCCTCTGGAATCAAGTGGCCTCACCTCTGCAATGTGCCTGGCCTGCGCGGCATCCCCCATGTGGGACTTCATGGCTCAGTCACCCACAGACAGATGGAAGCTTGCCACCGTACATTTTGTCCCATATTCTGGGGGTCACACTTAATGTCAGGGGTAGCTCAACTCTTGTTTCTCTTTCAACTCTTGTTTCACTTTTTCATTTTTTCATTTTCATTTTTGTTGGTGTTTAATTGAGAATTTTTCCTACTGTTGATGGGAGCAGCTATATTCTGCAGACCTTAACATAGAAACATAGAAATTGTTGGCAGATAAGGAGCGCTAGGCCCATGTAGTCTGCCTATAAGCCCTGTACTTGATTACAGTTTCTGACCCTCCCACTGCTTACCTCTTAAAACAATCATGTGAAGTGACTTTTCAGTAATTTTATTTTTCTATAAAACAATCTTTGGATGAAATTTGGGGAGAACACAGTAGCGCTAGCCTGCCTAGTAGCTCACTGTTAGTACCTCATGCAGCCATATCAGAAGTGTGGGTTTGTGACTGACCACAGGTTCACGCTGTAGGTTCGTAGAGGGGGGTGAGTGCATGGGGAGGTGATCTGCTCACCCTCTTCTGGAGAGTAATTAATATCTCAAGCAAAGATCTTACAGCATCACAGATAAAAGTTGTTAGTAAGGGACTAGGTTTTGCGCCCTCCACAGACATTAATAAATTAAGAACCTATTTGGACTTCAAAAGGTCATCAGAATGCAAAATTTAAAGTGCCTTTTTTTCAGTTGGAAGTATGTGCTAAGTGAATTAATGTAACTGCACTGTAACTCCATTGCAACTGCAATGTTATTGCATGAAACAAACATGTAACTACAGTGCAATTACCCTGTTGCATGAAATTAATTAGTTACATTGAACGCCCCATCAGCGAAACCGGCAGGTTGACCGCATTCTGCAGTCAGCTGCCAGTTCCTACTGGCTGTCTGTGTTTTCTTGAGCCCCCCCGCAGCCCCCGCTTTAGGATTATCAACTCCGAGTCGGAGCTGATTGAGGCGGGTGCAGAACCCCTGACAGACAGCGCCAGGTTCCAACAAGTTCCCCACAGCGGCATGGCACTGTAGTTGCTGTGGGGGACCTCGCTGGTATAATGTCGCTGTTGGGTGGGTAACCAGAAACAGACACTTAAAGTGTAACCAATAATTCCTAGAGACCACGGAAGGTAAAGCGTGGCCATGGAGTAAATCCAGAACAGTAATGTCATGTAAATCTACATTTTGCCCACCTATAAATGGTGTAATGAACATTCTTCTCATGACTTGTGAATTTGACATTGAAAGGCACTACAAAGGAGGGGGCAAACATCTTATTCCAACATGACAAAGCAGGAAGGAGCGGCTATGAAGGAATTAGTGGACTGTATACCCAAGAGCATGGTTTTCTAACCCAATCCATCCACCTACATTTTCAAAGTTATTAGATGGTCTAAAAGCTTAGATGCAAAACGTGGTATCAAATGAATGAGACACGTACCATTTTTCTAGGGACATGGATATGTTGTTTATCCACACTGTCTGGCAGGTTCCTTGCCTCTTTAAATCTTGCCGGAAGGTCTTCAAGCTGGCTCCTCCCACCTACCCGGGTGGTAAAACTCTCGGCTCCACCCCATGACTCCAGATCTTCCTTACCGCTTGGAAGCTCAGGTTCCCTCCCTAGCACTCTGCGTTTAGACTGGATCCAGACTCTTCGGTTCACCCGAAAATAATTTTAAAGTTTTCTAGACTTCGGTCTACTTCTTCCTTCGTGGCTGCGATGGACAAATTGACTCACGGTTTTCGGCGGTGCCCATGTGGGCAGAAGATGTCTAGGACCGATCCGCACTCCACGTGTGTCTACTGCCTCGGGCTTGACCACGATCCGCAGGCCTGCGAGTTGTGCAAGTCTTTTTCGCCAGACGTCCTCGAAGACCGTGTTGCCTGGCTCCAACTTGGACCCCCCGAGAAATGTTATCCGCCGGTGAAGTCCAAGGAGGCCCGCTGGGTGGTTTCCGCGTCTGCTGGCTCGGCTGAGCAACTCGAGCAGATGATCGCCCTCGAGGAGGAGGCAGCCCAGGCCGCATCTTCATCATCCTCAGTCGCGGCATTTATCCCGCTCTCCTTGGGATCCTCCTACATAGCTTCTTTTAAGGAGCTTTGCCAATCCCTCTCCACGAAAGGTGAGGGGCCGTCGGGACACTCCTCTCAGTCCAAGAAGAGGACTCGAAGGGTAAGTCCCACCGTCGACGTTCGTGGGAGCGAGAGAGGTCCCCCTCCCCAGACAGTCGACACTCGACTTCAGTCGAGGTGCGGCTAAGGCTGCTGGCTTCACGGTGTCCCTGCTGAGGTCAGCCGGCCGAGATATCTTCTGCCGACGCGTCGAGATTTTTTCGACTCCGCCGGACGGGTTGTCGACGTAGAAGCCGACAACCCCTCTTCACCGGTTCCCCCGGTGGAAACCGAGGACTTGCCTGTGCCTCTTGTGCCAGAGTCCCCGGTTAAGGCTCCCGAGCCGAGGGAGGAACAGGTTTCCCCCACTCCCTCCCAGACCCGCCCTCGGAAACACCGACGGTCTCAGTCACGGACCTCTTCTTGGTCCAGCCAGTCCCACCGGCACTGGCGGTCTCGGTCTCGGCACCAAGGAAAGCGGTGGCGCCGCTTGTCCTCGTCTTCCTCCTTGGAGGAGGAGATACTTCGGTGCAAATTGTGTCGACGCTACGAGGACTTAATGTGGCAGCAGCTCCTTCTGACCAGGAACAAGCCGACGCCTTCGCCTCCCCAGCCATTAAGTGGCTGTCACCCGAGGCGAAACAACCCCTCGCGGTGGTCGAGGTGCCCAAACCTGTGCCAGTTGTTTGGCTGAAACCAGCTGCCCCACCGATTGTGGTGGAACCCCACCTCCACAACCGAAATCAGGGGCTCCGACCAAGGATTCTCGGTCGGGTCAGGGCTGCCCCACCGGTTGTCGGTCACCCTCACTCCCGACCGTCCTCGGCAGGTGGAGGGTGGCTCAGGCCCTAGGCAGCTGTTCGCAGACTCCTCGGAGTCTGACGATGACTCCTCCCTGTTCTCCAGGCCCCTTGACCTGGAGTCCTCCGGGGTACAGTCGATGGACAAGAGCCCATCATCGTTCATGGGTCTGCTTCGGCTCATCTCGGAGTCCACCGGGATGCAGCTCGAGCCCGTATCCAAGCGGGCCAAGTATCCCCTCACAGAGATACTGGACCGAGGGGATTCTCCCATGGAGGCCTTTCCGTGGCTGAAGCCATTGTTGGCCCAGCCTTTGGAGTTATGGCAGCAGCGGGTTCTTGTCCTGCTCCTTCCGCCAGGATGGCCAGGAAGTATCTGGTCCCTACCGGTCTCTGTCCGGTTTCTCGGATCACCCTCTGTGGAGGGTTGGTTACCGACAGCGTTTTCGGCATTCCGGGAACGCTAGGGACGTGGACAAGCCCCCCGACAAAGAGTCCAAAAAGCTGGACTATGCCGGGCGTAAAGTATATGCTGTGTCCTCCCTCGGCCTCCGTTCGGTGAGTTCGGCTGTACCGATGGCGCACTTCTCCCACGCCCTTATGGGCTACCTGGATGAGGTGATCCCTCATCTCCCGGCTGTTCTGCAGACTACGGTCAAGCAGGTGCGGGATCAGGGAAGGGCAGTGGCAAAACAGCAGCTCCAAATGGCTGTCGATATTGGAGACTCCTGTGCCCGGTCAGTAGCGGCCGCAGTGGCCATGCGCCACAGAGCTTGGCTGCGGATCTCCACCTTTACGGCGGATACCCAGCACAAGTTGGCAGACGTCCCCTTCCTGGGTACTGACTTGTTCAGGCCTGGGGTGGAAGGCCACCTCCAGAGAATTGAAAAGTCCAATGCCACCTTGGACTCGGTCATGTCTGCCCAGAAGGACAAAGGCCACCGACAGCAGCATAAGTCCTTTCGCCCTTCTGCCCCTGCGGCACGTCCAGCCCAGCAACACTAGCATCAGGGCCAACAGGCTTGCACTTGGCACCCCAAAGCCAAGCCTGCAGCTTCCTCCAGCAGGAAGCCGGGAGGAAAAGGCCCAGGAGGTCCCTCAGCCGGTCTTTCCTCCAAGCCTGCCCAGTGACGGGTTGAGGGGTGTCTCCCCCCACCGCGTCGCTTCCCCCTGGGTTCCCCCCATGGGGGGACGGCTCCGCCACTTTATTTCCGGCTGGTCCGCTATCACCACGGACCGTTGGGTGTTGGAGGTGGTACAAAAGGGTCTGCATCTGGAGTTCGAGCAGGCCCCTCCCTTCCGAGCCGTTGCCCCACGGGGGGTTACAGGGTCTGCAGCCTCTCTGTCGGCCCGTCAAGCCGACATTGCCCTGCTCCTCCAAAAGGAGGTGATCAGGAAGGTGGCAGATCCTCCACCAGACCCAGGGTTTGTGTCCAGGTACTTCCTAGTCCCGAAACAGACAGGGGGCTGGCGCCCCATTCCAAACCTGCATGACCTGAACAGGTTCCTAAGGTCTCGAACCTTCAGGATGGTCACTCTGGCTCAGATCATTCCATCCTTGGAACGAGGCATGTGGTTCTGTTCTCTGGACCTCCAGGACGCGTTCTTTCATGTCCCAATCTGTCCGTCCCACCAACGATTCCTCCACTTCAGAGCAGAGGGGTCCCTTACGCGTTCCGGGCCATGCTCTTGACCTTTCTCTAGCTCCCAGAGTCTTCACCAAATGCATGGCAGTGGTGACAACATTCCTCTTGGCACCGAAAGGTCCGGGTGTACCCTACCTGGGCGACTGTCTTGATTGCAGCCTCCTCCAGGCCGGAGGTGGAGTGGTCAGGGATCTGGCCCTCAGGTTTGCTCTCAAGTTGGCCTCCTCATCAGCGAGGCCAAGTCAGAACTCATGCCAAAGCAGGTGATCCAATTCATCGAGGCAGAGCATGGCTTCCGATGGACAGGGCCAAGGTTCTTTCCTCCTTTGCCCAATCATTTCAGGTTGGGCAATTGCACCCTGCCCGGGACTTCCTGCGCCTCCTGGGACTCATGGCGGCCTTCACCAGCGTGCTCCATTGGGCCCGTTGGCACATGCATCCCCTACAATGGGGACTGGCCAACCAATGGTCACAGCGCTCCGGTCCTTTGGATCTGCCAGTGACAGTGACCCAGGAGATGTGGAACACTCTCCAGTGGTGGATCATTCCAGCTCATCTGCAGGAGGGCATCCCATTTGTCCACCCCGAGCCAACGGTCTCTCTATTGACCGCCGCCTCTCTGATGGGTTGGGGTGCCCATCTGGGGGAGCACAGAGCGCACAGCCTCTGGTCCCCTCTGGAGTCCTGATGCCACATCCACCTGCTGGAGCTTCGAGCGGTTCATCTAGCCCTCACCACCTTTGCTTCGTTTGTACGGGGTCAAGTGGTCCAGGTCCAGATGGACAATACCACGACCATGTACTACCTAAACCACCAGGGCGGGACACGCTCCATGCCTCTGTGCAGGGAAGCTCTCCGCACTTGGTCCCTCCTGCACAGCCCAGAGGCGGATCTCCTTGCCATCCATGTGGCAGGAGCCTCCAACATTCTGGCCGATGCCCTAAGCCGGATAGGAGCTGCGTCCCTGATGGTCTCTCCTGCGGAGGTAGTACAAGATCTGTCCTCCCACTGGGGCATGCCTCAGGTGGACCTGTTTGCCTCTAGGGAGAATGCGAAGCTGAGGCTGTTTCATGCCCGCCCCCCTCAGCGGGGCTCGCTGCAGGGGGATACCCTCTCGAGGCCGTGGACCCCGGGCCTCTTCTATGCCTTTCCCCCATTTCTCTTGATCCACAAGGTGCTTCTCAAGGCAGGCGGGACAAGGCGCAGGTGACTCTGGTAGCCCCAGACTGGCCCCACCAGTTCTGGTATCCAAATCTCCTCAGCCTCAGTTCCAGGCTCCTGAGGCGGCTTCCAGCCCGCCTGGACCTGATCTCAGTCAATCAGGGGAAGGTATTCCATCCGGACCTTCAATCCCTGCATCTGACGGCCTGGTTCCTGAGTGGCTAGAGTTCCAGGCCTTGGGTCTTTCTGACGAGGTCCTCAGTGTTGTTGAGGCTTCCCATAAGGAGTTGACCAGGAAATGCTATGACTTCAAATGGAAGAGATTTTCCATTTTGTGTCAGGCAAGGGGTTGGACCCTTCCTCCTGTTCCTTGGCAAGCATTCTGGACTACCTGTGGTCCCTTTCTCAGCTAGGGCTTCGGTCGACTACCCTTAAGGTGCACCTGGGAGCCATCTCTGCTTGCCGGGCGCGGGCCGGGAAGCAGTCGGTGGCACAGGAGAAGGTTGTCGGGCACTTTTTCAAAGGCCTTGATCACATATCCCCTCCGGTGCAAGAACCTCCACCTCCGTGGGATCTACTGCTGGTACTGGCTAAGCTCATGGGCAAGCCATTCGAACCGATGCACAGGTGTGAAATCTCTCACCTGTCATGGAAGACCGCCTTCTTGGTGGCTATCACATCAGCCAGAAGGATGGGAGAGCTCCAGGTGCTTTCCATTGAGTCTACTTATCTGGTCTTCCACAGGGACAAGGTTGCCCTGCGCCCCCACCCGAAATTCCTTCCAAAGGTGGTGTTGGAGTTTCACCTTAACCAGGTGTTGACTCTGCCGGTGTTCTACCCCAATCACACCTCGGAGGCCGAATATAGGCTCCATACTTTGGACCCTAGAAGAGTGCTCTCTTACTATAAGGAGCGGAGGGCTGAAGTTCGGGGAGAGGTTCGCCAGCTGTTTGTCACCTACGCTGAAGCCGCACCTGGCAGACCTGCAGCCAAGCGGACGATAGGCAGGTGGGTCACCTCCTGCATAGATCTGTGCTATAGGTTGGCAGGCATGGAGCTCCCAAAGGGATAAGAGCTCATTCTACCCGCCATACCACTGTATCGGTGGCTGCTTCTAGGGACGTCCCTATCCAGGAAATCTGCAGGGCTGCTACCTGGAAGTCAGCACACACTTTCATTACCTATTACCACATCGACCTTGAGTCACGCCGGGATGCTTGTTTTGGGACATCGGTTCTCCAGTCCTTATTCCCGAAGTTGGGGGTGTACGCCTTGCCTCTCTCCTCCCGGAGAACTGCTAGGAGTCTGCCAGACAGTGTGGATGAACAACATATCCATGACCCTAGAAATACAGGTTACTCACCTGTAGCAGGAGTTCTAGGAATGGTATATGTTGTTCATCCTACGACCCACCTAACTCCCGGCCAGACGCACATTCTGGCTTCCAGCGGCTAGATCTGGAGTCATGGGGCAGAGCCGAGATTTTACCACCGGTGGGTGGGAGGAGCCAGCTTGAAGACCTTCCGGCAAGATTTAATGCGGCAAGGAACCTGCCAGACAGTGTGGATGAACAACAAATACCATTCCTAGAACTCCTGTTACAGGTGAGAAACCTGTATTTATGACTCATGCACATTTGTATGACAAAAAAACTTAAGTAGGGAGCACTCACGGATCACAAAAA
The DNA here is from genome assembly GCA_016271365.2 of Neoceratodus forsteri. Lineage (NCBI taxonomy): Eukaryota > Metazoa > Chordata > Ceratodontiformes > Ceratodontidae > Neoceratodus > Neoceratodus forsteri. Next base: position 748,244,771 of record CM057453.1, read on the forward strand.
AGTAAATATGCTTAATTTATTTTTTTAATTTGTTCACCAGGTACATGCACTAGTCCCAGGGATCATTTTCAGGAATGATCTGAGCCATAAAGATGGCAACAAAACAGAAGCAGTAGAAACACAATACATCCAAGTCATAGTATATATGGCCAAGTTACATGATCAACAGTTGGTGACAGCAGAAAAATAAAATAGACAGACAATAAATACAGTACTTGTAGTACTGTATACAAGTTGGTTCTGTTATGTATGGAAAACCATACATTACACTCCAAAATGTTGTTCTGCTGCACTAGTGACATTAGTACTACAGCAGAGTGACTTTTCATTTTGCTGTAGTCGTGTCACAGCACAATGCTCCTGTTCAGCTCTTCTCAGACATGCTACAGCCACTCTTGCTAGTGTGAAGCACGTGGTCAGTAGCATTCAAGAAAAAAAAGATGGTATTTTGAGCAGGAGTAAACAAATAGCACAATATGTGAGCAGAGGTGGGAGTGAGAGGCGGAGAGCAGTAGCAGAGCTAAGGAGGCACAGTCTTAGGTGATGGGGTACTGGGTCAGTGTAGGCGCTACAAGAATAGCTCTGCAATAACTGCACTGTGTAAAGCGCACCTGCATTTAGAGCATCATGATATACATGTGGAATTACCGCTACTCCTGACGCTCTGGCGCTGAATCATGAAAGGATCTAGTTGTCGCGTGTTTGGTGCCTGAAGCTACCTCATGGTTGATTGGCTAAAGCACCAGCACATGGCAGAACTGGAGACCTGGGACCATGGTTCAGTTCCCCCAGGTCTTCTGGTGTTGCTCCTTTTTTGCAAAATAAAGATTTTACCCCATCTGGAGTTTCTCCCATCCCGATGTCACACTCCTCTGGGTTAATTATTTTTATTCTGGTGGGTGTGGGGTGCAAAGCCCCCCAAGTCAGGGGGGCACAGTGGGCAGAGACCCCACAAAAAGAAACCGGTCCCATTATTTTGAATGGCTGTGCGCTGTTTTGGTAGGTGCAGTGTTTTGTCTGACGTTATGTCAGAATTCGGCATTTTGCTTGTGGCAGTCATTGGCATGCTGTTGTTGTTGGTGACATTATGACCCTGTGCCGGTGACGGTACATTAGGGAGAAAGCATGAATGAGCGTCGTTCAGTTAGCAATGTAATATACCCCAAAACAGTAAATCACTGTCTTTGTTTTTTCTTGTTTTCATGTTGTGTTGCTTTCCCATACACTATATAAAATTAGGTATGGGAAGCCATACGTGCCAAGGCCGTTTTCCTACCTTGTGGTTACCATGATGACAGGGATCTCTCTAGCTTCACTCTCAGGGTTACTCTGAAATCATGTTACCCACTCAGTGGGAGAATGGCCATATTGTGTATGGTTTTCCATATAATAGTCACCTAATATCTGCTAGAGACTAACATTTTTTCAAAAAAGAAAAAATGCTTCATGAAATGTCACGTGAGGCTAGCCAGGTGGTGTTGGGGAGGGGGAGTTTGAGTTTGCTAAGCCACTGTTTTGTATCATGTACTGTAAGTAAATAGAAGAGGTACTTTAAAACATTATTACGTTTCTTGGTGTCCTTACGTGCTCCCTACTTCCAATTTTCTGTCATGGTCTATTCATTTGGTTTGGTATATCCAAGGGAGGCACTGTTTAAGCTTGCGGAGCACATTGTTTTGTGCACTGGTTTCACCATTTTTATGACACATGCACCATTTGTTTCTTGTGTGCACCTTTTTTTAACGCATGTACAGGTACCATTTTTATGATCCATGTACCATTTTTTACGCATGCACCATTTTATGACGTATGCATCAGTTATTGCACCTATGCACCATTTCCAGAAGGACGCATGACTATTTGTTTTATGCATGCACAATTTTTATACATGCACCATTATTTCAACACAAGCTGCCACAAACCATGGAAACTGATGCAAAGTTTGAGGCCCTCTGAAAACAGGGCAAATGAGTTTCTGTGCAATCAGAAAAACAGGTGGAAATGTAGCTGAGTCTGCATCTGTCCCTTTTGAAAATCCCCTACACACACACACACCATTTTGGCAGAATTTGTTGAACCAGCATCACATTGCTATGTGTTGCTTTCACAAAGTGCACTCGTTGTTCATGTGCCTGTAATGAAATTAAGAGCTGTTTTTCACTGTGCCTTTACTGTAGAACAGACTCCTATTGTTACCTGAGAAACATGACAAACATACATATAATATATATAGCAATATAAAGTGATTTTTCAGAATTCAAGATTTTAATACATTATTTAGACACATTCACTGCTTATAGTTCCAAGTTCTGTATTTATCTCCTTCATTCTTTACTCTGACCAACATGGACCAAGTAGGTGGGGAGGTCCGGGAACCAGAGAAACTGTCAGAGGGAAGTAGTACTGGGGACAGGGAATGTGGAGGTAAGCACAGGTGACAGAGTAGCCAAGAAGGGACAGGATTGCAGAGTTCTGGTTATAGGGACTTAAGTGTGAAGGAGTTAGATGGCACAGGGCAGAGGGATCACGTGAAGAAGTGTTGTGTACCTTCAAGTATGACAGCCAAGAGGATTATCCCCATGGTGCACATGTTTGTACAGGGAGGAGGGGGTAACCTGATATGATCCTTCACCTGGGCACAAACAACCTGGCGGGGTGTGAGGTAGGGGAGGTACAGTATAGGTTTAAGGAAGTAGGATGGAAAGTTAGGGAGGTGACAAAGTCAGTAGCATTTTTGGAGGTTCCACCAGTACCCAGTGCCAGCTTTGCTAGGAAGGTCCAGATCTCCGAGTTCAATCAATGGCTAAGGGACTGGTACAAGGAGAATGATTTTGGTTGTGAGGGGGACTGGGGAAGTGTCTGGCATGAGAAATCCCTGTACTCACCAGATACGTTACACCTCAGCAGGGGTGGTACCAGGGTACTGTATGACAGATTAAGGGAGTACATCAGGGGCAGCCTGAATTTAAACTGAGTTGGGAGGACTACCTGGGAGCACAGAACCCAGGGTTTACAGCAGGAGGCAGAAAGGCTTCCTCCCAAGCAGAGGGTTAGTAAGTAAAGAGGGAGGAGGAGGAGGGAAGGAGAAGGATGAACACAGTATGGGAGGGAAGGGAGGAAAAAGACAGGGGGCTACCTGGTGGGCAACCAGAGGAAGGTGGGGATGGGAAAGGAGACCAGATTAGAAAACATGGGATATATAGAGTGATATCCACAAATGCCAGGAGTTGCAGGAACAACGTGGACGCACCCCAGACCATGATGACAGAGGGCCGAGCAGATCTGGTGGCGGTCACTGGGATCCAGGCAACATCAAACCATGACTGGGATCTGTTTGTTCCTGGATACTCCCTCTATAGAAAGAACAGAACAAAGGGTAAGTGTGGACAGGTGGCAGTTTATGTTAGGGTGGAGATAAAGGTCACAAGGGAGGACATGGAAGGAGAGTACAAATATACTATGGGTACAGGTGCAGTCAAGGGGTGGAAAATAAAATAAAGGTAGTGGTAATGTATCAACTTCAGAGTCAGAACAAAACCCTAGACAGAGCTGGGGGATGAGATAACAAAGGCTACAGAGGGGGAGGAGAAGTGGTAATAGTGTGCAGCAAAGCAATCCCAGATGCATTCCATGATGGTTTTCTGACACAGGAAGTGATGGAGCCAACATGGGATTGGGCCATCCTGGACCTAGTTCCGATGAATAGTGATCACGTCAAAAGCCTCAGGGTCCTTGAGCCCTTGGGAGAGAGTGACCACCAGTCTGTGTTTTCAGGTGGATATGGAACAAGAAGTGTGAAAACACGTGTTCTTGATTTCAAAAAGGCTGATTTTGTATGCACGGGGACAATGCTAGGGGAAAGACTGAGAGGACTAGGGGATGACATGGGTATGGAAGATGGATGGGAAGTAATTAGGGAAGAGGTCCTGGCAGTTGCTGTAGCCTGTCTTAATCAGAAGGATAAAAGGTGCATGAGGAGGAATCCACTGTGGTTTACAGAGGAGATGATCAAAGCAATGAGGGAGAAAAGAGATTCTTACAGGAAATTCAAGAAGACCCGGGTGGCAGAGGACATGGCAGAATATGCACGGCAGCTAAAATCAACTTGCAAGGTTGTAAGGCAAGCCAAGGCGAAGACTGAACTAAGAATAGCTGAGAGGGTCAAAGAGGGTGACAAGACTTCTTCCAATACATCCTGGAGAAAAGAACAGCAAAAGAGGAAACAATGAAACTGAGAAGGGGGACAGAGTGAGTGGAGAATATAGATGTTACAAAGTTTTACTTCACCAGCAAAGTTCCAACGAAGTTGTGAAATTTGCCCTCATGAATAACTTTGCGAATTCCCCACTTTGCTACTTTGCACTGGGTTTTCCTTGGAAAATGGCACTTTGTGATGTGAAATCAGGCGAGGTTAAGGTAAAGTTAAGGCGAAGTTGCCACTTCATGTGTCAAAAACATTGTCAAGTTGGCACTTCGCACTCGGTGAATGTGGCAAACTTCACAAATTATTTTGCAGAGTGAAGTTTGTCAGTGTCACACATCTCTAGTGGAGGAAAACAGGGCACAGGCAGAGGTACGGAATAAATACTTCTGCTCAGTTTTCACTTAGGAGAAGGATGGCCTCCACCACAGGGAAAAATGGATGAGGGAGGAAGCAATAACAGAGGACAGAGTCCTCAAAGGACTCAAGGCCTTCAGGGTGGACAAGTCTCCATAGAAACAGAAACATAGAATTTGATGGCAGATAAGGACTACTTGACCACCTAGTCTGCCCATTTCCCTACCTAACAGATAAGCTGCAGATCCTAGTTAACCAACAGTCTACTTCCTCTTCCCCCCCAACTAGAATTGTCTTATGTCTGTCCCATGCATTCTTGAATTCCCCCACTGTTTTTGACCCCACGACCTCCTCAGGAAGGCTGTACCATGCGTCTACAACCCTGTCTGAGAAAAAATACTTCCTCACGTTACCTATGAGCCGTCCCCCCTCTGTCTTCAAATTGTGCCCCTTGTTCTTGCACATCTCTTTTTCTGAAAGATGCTACCCTCTTGGACTTTGTTGAGTCCCTTGAGGTACTTGAAAGTTTATATCATGTCCCCCCTCTCCCTCCTTTCCTTGAGAGTATACATATTAAGCTCCTTTAGTCTCTCTCTGTATGGCTTCTGGTGCAGACCCTGCACCATTTGGTTACCCTCCATGGCAGGATAGCATGCATCATGTGGAGCTGAGTGAGCTGGCAGCAGTCCTTGCAGCACCCTGGCTCAACTGCTCAAACACAAGGGTAGTTTCACGTGATTTGGGGACAACTGATGTGGTTCCCCTGCACACGAGGGTCAAACCAGGGAAATGTAAACCAGTCAGCGTGACATTAGTTGTTGGCAAGAAGATGGAAACCATCCTAAATGAAAGGTTGATTGGGTTGCTTGAAGCAAACAGGCTCCAGGGTAGTAGGCAGCACAGGTTCATGGCAGGGAGGTCATGTTGGACAAATCTGATCAGCTTCTTCAGTTGGGTAACTAGGGCAGTTGACAAGGGTCAAGCGGTACACATACTATACCTGGACTTCAGCAAGGCTTTTGACTCAGTACCCCACAGAGGTTGATCTAAGATCTAGCAGATATGGGGACGGGAGAAACTAACCAGTAGGTGGCAAACTGGTTAGGAGGCAGAATGCAGCAGATGGTGGGGGAAGGAGCACTGCGGGATGAGAGAAGTTACAGTACTAGCAGGATCCCACAGGGATCAGTGCTGGGACCAGTCCTGTTTAATGTGTTTATCAATGACACTGGGGACATCATCAAAGGCAGTATGTGTCTTTTTGTAGATAATACTAAGCTCTCCTGGAGGGTGGACACCAAGGAGTGTGTAAGAGATCTAAGGGAAGACCTAGCTAGATTGGAAAGGTGGTCTGGAATCTGGCAGTTGGGGTTCAGTGTTAAAAGGGCAAGGTAATACACATAGGGTTTAAGAAATGCAGGGCCAAGTACAATCTCAGGGGGGAATTAAGGTCACAGTCTCAGAATAGGAGAAAAACCTGGAGGTAGCAGTTATAACCGACTTGAAACCATCAATGCAGTGCCAAAAGGTGGTGGGGAAGGCAAACAGGATGCTGGGTTGCATATCAAGGGGCTTCTCCAGCAGGAGGAAAGTGGTCATTCTGCACCTGTACAGGTCTGTGGTGTGTCTGCATCTGAAGTACTGTGTGACGTACTGGAGCCCCTAACTTGAGAAAGACATAAACAAGATGGAGGCTATACAGAGGAGAGTTACCAAGATGATTCAGAGGCAGCAGGGTATCCCTTGTCTGGATTCTAAAGAGCCCTTAGAACACCACAAGGTGTAGCAACATCTAGTTTGTGTCAAATCTATGTGCATCAAATACTGTGCACCATACTTTGCAAGAAAAGCTGCTCACTGTGACAAAGCCCCTGAAATGGTGCAAGAGCTCGCTGTGTCAACAGTATGATTCATGGGATGAGAATGACAGGAGCTGCATCAAAATAAGAGGCATGGGTCGAGAATGATGGAAGCTGCATCAAGAAATAGGGTTGAAGAAATGGCCTGAGACAATGGCAATTTAAGCTCCCAAACAACCTAAACTAGTCCTGCAAAGGAATACTGGCTCAATAAACAAACCTTTACATAGTTTACCCTCTCCATTCCAATCACAACACTCATATGACAGTACTGACAGATCCTACATACTGCAGGCTCAGAGTGGAAAACGGGTGAAGATGGGGGTGGTACATAGACTCCCTGGTCAGGAGGAAGAACAGGAGAATGGTCTGGTGGCTAACCTCAAGAACCACTGTGGTGGAGGTAAGGACATCACTGTGGTGATGGGGGACCTGAATATGCCAGGAGCAGATTGGGGAACCATGGTGTCCTCATCGAGCAAGGAGCAGTGCATGTTGGATGTCTTTCAGGATGCATTCCTTACCCAGCTGGTGACAGAGCCGACAAGGAGGGTGCATCCTGGATATGGTCCTGTCAGGCGAGGAGCTCATCAGGGACCTGGCTGTTGGGGACCCACTGGCGGGTAGTGACCATACTACAATTTGGTTCTCCCTAGAACTAGGGGGCAGGGTAGAGCACACAAGAACGATCGTGGTGGATTTCAGAGGGGTGGACTTTAGGGGGATGGAGCGGATTCTGAGGGGCTATCTGAATGGGATCAGGCCAAGCATGAGCACGGAAGCATGATAGGAACTAATAAAGAAGGGGCTCCTAGAGGCTACCAAGGCCTGCACGAGGGAAAGACGTAAGGGGAGCAAAGCTAGGAAGCAGAGTTGGTAAACAAAGGAGGTCCAGGATGCATTGATGGAGAAAAGGGCTGCTTATAGTCAAGTATAAAGGCTCTCGGGGAGCTATATCCAAGGAGGAGTTTGATATGGCAGCCCGGAGGGTCAACAGGGTGGTGAGATCGACTAAGGTGGGGGTGGAGCTGAAATTGGCACAGGGGATAAAAAGGGGGGAAAAGGGTTCTGTTCTTTTTTTTTTTTCATAATTTTTCTACCTTGGTCCCCGGTCTGCATCCTCATCCAGGCATCCTGACTCCTCCGGCCACCATCCCGAGTGTCCTGGCTCCTGTTTGGGCCCCTGCTGCATTTCCACTGCGGGCTTGCCACCCATGGTGGTGGTGGAGACCCCGCACTGTCCTACCCGGGTCCAGATCCAGTAGTCCGCAGCGACCGTCGAAACCAGACGCCGCCGAATGGCCACAAGCCACCACGGCTGGTCACCATTTTCCTTGTTCAGCTCTCCTCTTGTGAGCAGGGCATGCAATGACGCCAATGGAAGGAGCACATATGCTTCCGTGTGCACTCCTTCCTGGCGCTGTGCCCCAGCTCGCCCCCTGTCATTGCCTGTGCATCTGAATCACCACAGCCTCTGCTAGGGGCCACCAGTGTACCAACACCTGCAAACCCCCCACCCCAGAGAGGGACAGATGTCCATCGGATGCTCAGTCCCTCTCCTCCTCTGCCAACCCCCGATGGCCCAGGCTCAATCCCGAACCTGGGTCGCCGGTGTGGCATCCAGCGCCTCAACCCCCAACACCACTGGGCTGCTGGAAGAAGGGTTCTTTAGGTATATCAGGAAAGAAGAAAGGGGAAGGGCAGATCAGTCAGCTCAGGATGGGGGGTGGGTGGGTGGAAGAGGTGGGGGAGAAGCGGAGTACTAAATGACTTATTGCCTCTGTCTTCACCAAGGAGGTGGAGAGCAGCACCAGTAGGAGAGGAGGCGATATGGTGGTTAAGAGGGGAAAAGGATGAGGAAATACCTAGAGGTAGCATGTTGGAGGCACTCAAGGCCCTAAGAGGGACAAGGCATTGGCTCTGATGAGATCCACCCTAGGGTGCTCAGGAGCTGGTGGATACCTGGCCACCCCTAGCAGATGTTTCTAACTCCTCCCTGCAGTCTGGGTGGGTACCTCAGGACTGAAAATGGCCCACATTGTGCCTCTCCACAAGGGAGGCCCGCAAAAGGAGCCTGGTAACTACAAGCCTGTTAGCCTGACATCGGTAGTGGGCAAAGTGATGGAGGGCATACTGAAGGAAAGGTTAGAGGGGGTGCTGAGGGCTCGGGGTCACATAGACATTCAACAGCGTGACTTTGTTAATGGCAGATCGTGCCAGACAAATCTGGTGGAGTTCTATGAAGGGGTGACAAGGGCTCTGGATCAGGGCAGGTTAGTGGATGTTTTCTTTCTGGACTTCAGCAGGGCTTTTGATTCCATGTCACATCATGGGCTACTGGAGAAGCTGGAGAGTATGGGGGGATGGGCAGGTGGCTAGGAAACTGGCTGTCGGGTGGGTACCGAGGGTGAGGGTGGGGGAGTTCTCATCCTCAAGGTTAGTCACAAGTGGGGTACCACAGGGTCGGTGCTGAGTCCACTGCTGTTTAATGCCTATGTCATGGACATCAGAAATGGTATCAGGAGCAGGATGAGTCTCTTTGTGGATGACTCTAAACTGTGGGTGGTGGTGGATGAGGAGGAGGGAAAATTGGACCTCCAGGAGGAGTCGGAAACTCTAGGGAGGTGGTCAAGAATCTGGAAACTAAAGTTTAATGCTGCGAAATGCAGGGTTCTTCACCTGGGAGCCAAAAACTCGACTCATACATACACCTCAGGGGGCATTGCAGGTTTCAAGGGAGGAGGGAGACCTCAGGGTGGTGGTGGATGCCAAAATGAACAACTCAGAGCAGTGTAGAAGGGCGGCGGCACAAGCAAATAAATTGCTGGGGTGCATAGCCAGGGGGATAACCTCAAGGAGTAGTGAGGTACTCCTTCTGCTGTACAATAGTCTGGTTAGACCACACCTTGAATACTGTGTGCAGTTTTGGCATCCCTACTTAAAGAAGTACATTGTGTTACTGGAGAGGGTACAGAGGAGAGCGACTAGGATGGTACTGGTGCTAGGGAAATGCCCTATGAGGAGCGACTGGGGAAGCTCAACCTATACTCGTTGGAGGAGAGAAGAGACGGGGGGAGGATATGATAGAGGTTTTCAGATATCTCAAAGGGGTCAATAGGGTAAGCCTTGAGAGGGGTCCTACAGTTAAGGGAACCAGGGGCCACCAGGGGACACCCCATGAAGCTGTATGGGGGAGGTTGGGGGGAAACAAGGAGGCGCTACTTCACTGAGAGAGTGGTGGAGCCCTGGAATGCGTTGCCCAGAGAGTTGGTGGCTGCTACTATGGTGGAAGAGTTCAAGAAGGGCTGGGATAGGTGCAGGGGGAGGGTACATCCAGGAGTCCTGCTGGGAAATGGGGATCCTTGTATGGGTGGGAAGGAGAGCTAAAAATCGGTGCCCAGCATAGGCACTGACCATCAAGCAGACTCGATAGACCATAGGGCCTATTCTGCTAGCTTCATAGTATGTTAGTATGTAAGTGTATTGGCTTGTCTCTGGAAGCAATATTTTACATGCTACGGTGCATGAGTCAGAATTAAAGGGGCACTGTCAGCTTTGCCTCTCGTTTTGTGGTAAAACTCAATAAATGGGTCTGTAGACACGTAATCGTAAAGTAGTCCAAGTAGAATGCCTCTGCATAAAGAAGAAAGCGTTCAGCTTACCAATTTTTGTAAATTTAGAGTGTTTATCATTACTGGTGGTCCACTTTAAATATCCAACGACCAGATGATGATCAGTGCTAAGAAAGCATTCAAGAATCCACGTCTATGGGGAGCGCTCCCACAACGTACACATTTTAGTATCCACAAGTCAAAAGCACTGCATCCATTAGAGCATGTTATAAGAAAGGGTTCCTGGTAACTACCAACATAAACTGAGGACTGTTGCTTCAGTACTTTCCATGCTGGTGCCCAAACTCACAGATGCGCAATAGAGGCACATTCTCACGATGCACAAGATCATATTCCTGGTCACTACTGTGCATGCGCTGGATTTGGGCACCAGCATGGAGAAGTACTTTATGACGTGAACCAGTCCTCAGTTTGTGTTGGTAGTTACCAGGAACCTTTTCTTATAACATACTGTAATGGATGCAGTGCTTTTTGACATGTGGATACTAAAACGTGCACATCGTGGGAGTGCTTCCTGTAGACATGTGTTTTTGAGTGCGTTCTCGGTGCCGATCGGCGTCCGGTAGAGGGACATTTAAAGTTAGGCTGACAGTAATGATAAACACTCAAAATGTATGAAAATTGGTAAGCTGAACACTTTTTTCTTTGTGCAGAGGCATTCTACATGGACTACCTTACGACTGTGTGCCCACAGACCTATTTGTTGAGATTTATCACAAAACAAGGGGCCACGCTGACAGTGTCCTTTTAAGATGTATACAGTGCAGGACTCTTGCAACAGAATGCCATTCATAGTAGCATAGTCAGGTCTGGCCAGCTGCTGTGGGCCTCTTTATATGCTGTAGTGTTAGTTAGACCAGCTCTGGCTGGTCTAATCACTGACAGAACCTTCATGCTTTTAAAATCCCAAGTAAGGGGATGGTGCATCACTTTTTGGATGCAGGCCCCCTTTCCAACATGGCGCTGCTATTGTTTTGATGCAAGCATGGTACATGCCAGTCTGGCACATGCAAACCTGTTTCTGATGCAAGGCCCGTTATAAAATTGGAATTCACACAAGTTTGGGCTCAGCTTGCTCCCTGCATCATTTATTTGACGCAAGCACCGTGCATCATTCTCTGACCTTTGAAATCCACCCCCTTTCTGAACAGAGGCTGACGGACCTGAACATGTACCCACTCGAGGAGAGAAGAGAGAGGACATGATCAAGACCTTCAGATACCTTGAAGGCATTCACAAGGTTGACATGGGGGCTCTTTTTTGTAAAGGTGAGAACAGAAACACCAGAGGGAACAACTAAAACTTAGCACGGGGGGTACAGGAAGGAGGCCAGAATGCACTTCTTCACTGAAAGAGTGGTGGCAGGATGGAATCCACTGCCAGAGGGGGTAGTAAATCACAGTACAGTCGAGGGGTTTAAAAGAGGCTGGAACAGATTCAAGGGGAAGGATAGGGTGATGGGGGGCGGAGCAACATGTAGCAAATGTGCATGAGCTCCGCGTCCAGCAGACCCGCTAGACATTCGTGCCTTCTTCTGCTGGCCTTTCATGTGTGTGTATGTTTACAGTGCACTTAACTGTCTGTGTAGAACACTAAATTCAGTGTTGGAATTACAGGGTGGCTTGCTAGGGCTCAGCCCCGTAGCTCTGAAGTGAGACAATATACCTCTCACATCACTGGCATTTACTTATAATAGGAAGGGGACACTTTTACTTTTAAAGACTTGAACCCCATAGCTCCTAAGGTTCATAAAGTGTTGTACCAACACTAACTCCACCAGTTATAAGTGTGTGAGTTGCACAAGTGAATTGATCTTAATAACACTGCCTTGTCTCACTGAATACCGTATTGTGAACTGCCGTCAAAGTCAGGACAGGCCAAGTTATAAATGCCATCTGTGTAATGAACCAGCTCTGAAACATTTCATGGACAATTTAGGGAATCTGTTATAAGCTGGGAACATTAAAGATCCCTAGCTCCCCAATCATCCTATCAGTCGGTGATGCCTAAGGTAGGACTTGTGTTGTCTTAGGCACTGTCCACACTGCAGCCTGAAAACCCTTCTGTAACATTTACAGAGGGTGGCTTCATCAATGTGGCGTGCATTTACACTGGTAACATTACAGCAGGTGTTTAAACCGTTACAGAAACCTGTCAGGAGGTGGTTTCTACAACGTTACAGAAATGGTTGCCAGGCTGCAGACGTTACTACCGCCTAAACGCACGCACTGCAGCCCCAGTCAGCCGCTAGACCAGCAGGCAGTACACCACAGAGGGGCACTTGGGAGACAAATGAAGGAGGAAGCACCCGAGGACTGGAACCACTGCAGTAAGGTGGAAGCGGTGCAGGGCAGCACCTGTACAACGTCAGAGGCATGGAGCCCAGATCCGCTGAGTGCACACACCTGAGAGAGGTGTAGCCAGGAGGCACAGTGTGCCAATAGGGGGTGCTGCCTGCATCAACTGTACAAGAACTCCGAGGGGGGGAGAGCGCAGGTGCCCAGGGCAAACAGTGGGCACGAGTCATAGGGAGGCAGCAACAGATGTCAGCACTGTGTGCCACAGGTGTGAAGGGGGCCCCAACAGCTGCCACAACACACGACCAGCCCCCAGAGGACAGCAGTGCCAGAGCACACCACACCAGCACCACTGCAGAGTGAACCCAGCCCCCAAGCACCGCCTGTGACTGGTGGAGGGTAGACAGGCCTATGCCAAGCAGTGACCACAGCCGCACGCCACTCTGACCACCTGCAGGACCATGTCAGATCGCAGCGCCACCTGGTCGGATGAGGCCACAAAACTCCTGGTGGAGTTCTGGACCCAGGAGAAGGTGCAGGCAGAGCTAGCCTGTGCAAGACGCAACACGAAGGTGTATCAGAAGGTATCGGACTACCTGTTCGAATGGTGGAGCGGACGGCAAAGCAATGCCGTGACAAGATTAAGCAACTGAAGGTGCGGTGCCATAAAACCAGGGACAGCAACAGACGCCTGGGTGCAGTGGCTGCCCTTCTATGACACACATTGATACCATATTGGGAACACGGCCTACCACCAAACCAGCGCTCATCCTAGAGAGCTCACAGGTGGCCAGCCCTGAACTGAACATGGAGGATGATGGGGACACCACCGGGGATGCGTGCGTGCACCTGGGCAATGAAGATGACGACGGTGTGCAGCGGGAGTACCCCAACACAGTTACGTGCATTGTGCAATGTGTATGCTGGGATGTGGCATGCCGGTGGAGGTGTATCCTGGGCACGCGACACAAGGTGATAGGCATGGCATGGGTAGTGGCACAGGTTCACTCGAGGGTGTTTGCATGTGGCACCTGTGGTGTGCATAGGCACACAGGTGTGTGGGGGACAGGGGCATGCCGCAGGGGTTGGCCATGGGGGGTGGGGGTGGGGTACACACATGTGTGTAATGGTGACAGGTGTGTTCTGCCATTCCAGGGCAAGACCCTGGTGAGGGGACATTGGTGGATACCGACGCAGCAGAGGCCTCCCCAGTGTCCTCGGCCCTGCTGGACGTGATACCAGGAATCTCCAGTGACGGCTCCACTGTGGGAGGAGGCAGCCGTGTGAAGCAGCAGGGTGACCAGTTACCCCTGGTGAACCTCAGGAAGAGAAAGTCGAAGACAGCATGATGGCAGACGATTGCGACAAAAAGGAACCAACGTGTAGGATTTATTTGCTTTTTGTTAACTAGGGTAAGCACACTAGACAGCCAAGTGCCTATTTTCAGGTGCGACCCGGAAGGGTTATAGGTAAAGTGAGTACAAGTACAGTAAGGAAGACAATGCAGCATACAGAGAATAACAGGCATCACGGGGATTACAGTCAGTGCAGCATACAGAGAATAACTGGCATCACGGGGATTACAATAGGTGTCTAACAGTATTAGAATAACTGAATGGTACAATAACAATACAGTACTGGTACATGCAGGGTCATTAGGTTGTAAACAGTATTTGACGACTAAATGGCACAAAACATTCCAGTGAAGATATGTACAGTGAGGATTTGAACAGTAAGGCATACTAGGAACGTTTACAGAGAGTAAATGGGCTTCACAGTGACAACAGTAGGTAGCTTGACAGTATCTAAGAACTATGTGGGACATGATCAATGCGGTAAAAGTACGTACAGGGTGGGATTGAGTATGTGTAACAGGTACAATCTGGGGAAAAAGGGACTGGGAGTAAGTGCACGAGGTGGGGAGGGTGAACAGTCAGTCCCTAGTCAGGTACTAGTTACTCAGAGAGGTGCATGAGAATAAGTGCAGATTGGCGCTGAGGCCCCCATCCAAGAATTACCCTAGGTGGGAATAAGTGGGCTATGCTAGAAGGCTACGAGGTGCAGGGACACGCTGAAGAGGGTTTTAAAAAGTTCCAGAGGGAGGCCTTAAAGCTGGTATGGGAGATGGAGGACTGTGTTAGTACAGAGAGTGAGTTCCACATTTTAGGGGCATAGGTGTGGAAGGCTCGATCACCCGCAAGGGTACGGGTTCTTGGGACCAGGCGATCCAGCGACGCCCTGGATCTTAGGAGATAGGACTGATGCAAGAGCACCACAGGGAGCAGATGGACCTGGAGAGAGAGCGGGCACGGGAGGAGAGGGCATTGGAGGAGCAGTTACGGAGACAGGAGGCAGAGCAGACACAGCGGTTCTTCATACAGATGGTCCAGTTACTGGCCATGCAATGCCAGCAGCCACCCCCTGCAGCCGCACCGCAATGGCCGGGTGCCACCCCCATGGCACACACCACCACAGCCCCATCCCCCTGTGCCTTGTCTCCCCGTCGGTGTGCCACCATGCCAATGGCCACTGAGAACCTCAGTGGCATGGCCAAACCAGCTATCGGCCACCCATCCACTGCTGGCAGACAGACAGGCTGCGCGGCACAGGCAGCCGCCACCGGGATGCATCCCCCGGCTATGCCAGAACCCCACAGGCGTGACACCCCACTACAGGGTGCAGTGTACATGGGTGGTGTCACTTCCTCCACCACCCAGCCACCCACGTCCCAGGCATCACCAGCTGGTGCCAGCATGGCACAGCTGTACTCCACAGGTGTCACACCAGCCGCCGCTGGCCTGCACACAGCACCTCAACCCCCGATGCATGGTGCCGCTGCTCTGTACAGTGCGACCCCCTTGGATCCCGCAGCAGGCATACCCAGCTTCACACAGGACCTGTACAGCGAGGGGTTCCAGTGGACCACCCTGTGATAACCCATGCAGCATGCAGGGGTTGGCTGACCGGTGCGTCCTGCGGGTTGCCACACGGGACTCCATATTTGATTTCACTCCCACTTTGGGGACGCCGCTTGGGTCCGCCCAGTGACAACAGCGCCTGGTCCATGTTGGCACAGAGGTATGTGCCGACTGTGGCACTAGGTTGCACAGTGAAATTCCTGGGTCGCACGCACTGCGCGCGGGCGCCTCTGCAACATGCTCTGTCAGGGGTTCAGATGCAGTATGGCCACAAGGGGGCCAGCAATAGGGCACCACCTGTGCATGGTTATGTATTTCTTTGGTTCAGTTGACAGTACAGTGGCCCACACGTAGGTTCCTTTAATAAGTAGGTGTACAGCGCCGCCCATATGGTGGCCCGGCATTGTGTATTGCGTTGTTTGTTCACATGACAGTGTCTGTTTCCTTTGGGGATATGTGGTGTTACGCAGCAATGCACATGGTCCACTGCATGACCATGCTGCCGCTGCACATTGTTTACTTGTGTTATTGTCACCAGAAGTCATGGCGGCATTGGATTAAAGGCTGTCTTGTGTCACCATACCATGTCGCTGGTTTGCTTAGGCGGTGTGCATGCATGCACACATTGCTTTCTGGAGCACAGTGGGGCTTCTGATTCCATGGGTTGCTGGTGTGGGGATCCTGGATGAGTGGCTTGGCTGCACAGTGTTTGCTAGTGCACGCAGCTTGCATCCGGTGGCAGCGGGGCGTGGTTTGCCATTTCCTGGTGGTGCACCGCATGCCTTTCTATGGGACGCTGCGGGGTCCCTGTACCCAGCATGTGTTGGTGCGTCACTGCACGCCTTCATGCCATGTGTAGGGGCGTCCCCTCATTTTGGTTCTACACCTTCACCTGCTGCCCACCCTTGGTCCCCCACGGGTGCACCTGGGCACACATTGCTGTAGGATACCGAGGCATGTTGTGCCGCACTCAGTGTGCTCTGTGTAGACTGGCATCCGGGTGTTCATTCAGGTGGGTTTCTGTCTTCACAACTGTCTTCCCCAGGTGCACCATGGGATGCACTCCACATTACAGGGGTTGGGTGCACACACTGTTCACATCTCAATGTAGACAGGCTGTGCCGGTTCCAGACCATTTTCACACCTGTTCCCTGGCAGTGTGGACACGCTGTTACGTTTGCAGCCTGAAATGGTTTGGAACCATTTCAGCCTTGTTGGGTGCAGTGTGGACCGGGCCTTAGTAGTTCTCCAACAGACTATAGGTGGGTTACATGGGCACAAATAGCCATTACAATTTAGTTCCAAATTTTAAACATGCGTTCAGATCTTGGTAGTTATTATTTCTAGGGACATGGATATGTTGTTCATCCACACTATCTGGCAGGTTCCTTGCCACTTTAAATCTTGCCGGAAGGTCTTCAAGCTAGCTCCTCCCACCCACCGGGTGGTAAAACTCGGCTCCTTCCGCAGCGCCAGATCTTCCTTACCGCTTGAAGCTCAGGTTCCCTCCTTAATGCTCTAGCGATTAAGCTTTGGGCCTAAATCTTCGACTTTGAAAAAAAATTTTCAAAACAAAACTTTTACCACTTCGTCTTCTTCCTTGCGGCTGCGATGGACAAGTCGACTCCCGGATTTCGGAGATGTCCCTGTGGGCAGAAGATGTCTCGGACGGACCCGCACTCCACGTGCGTTACTGCCTTGGCCAGGAGCACGACCTGCAGGCTCGAACTGTGCTCTTCCTCGGCTCACGCCTCGAGGATCGCGCTGCCCGCCTCCAACTTGGGCGCCGGAAGGAGATTTCCTCCGTCAAATCTAAGGAGGCCCGACTGGCGTTTCCTGCGGCTGCGGGATCCGCTGAACAACTCGAGCAGATGGTCGCCTCTAGGGAGGAGGCGGCTCAGGCCGCGACATCTTCAGCTGCGGCAGTCCGCCCCTCTCGGCCAGGGCCTCCTATTCAGCTTCTCAGAGTTTTGCCTGACCCTCTCAACCAAAGGCTAGGTCCAACTTCTTCTGGGCCGTATCATCGGTCCAAGAAAAGTAGGGTAAGTCCCATCGCCGACGCCTCCTGGGAGCGGAAAGATCTCCTCCTTGTCGACAGCCGACTTCGGGTCACCTGGCTCGCCACTGGCTTCACGGTACCTCTGGCCAGGCCAGGTGTCCGAGACACCCGCTGACGTGGTCGAGATTTTTCTTGACCCGTTAGGACGGGTTGTCGGCTGGAGAAGCCGAAATCCTCCTCCCGGTTCCCCGGTGAGGTCTGAGGATACCGTCGGCTCATCTGCGCCCGCCCCGAGCCGCCGGATTTGTCGCATCGAGCCGGGGATTGCCGATCTCGCCCCTCGCCACGCCCAACCTCGGCCTAGCTGAGATTCTGTCTCGACATCATCGCGTCCAGCCGGTCCCATCGACACAGGCGGTCTCGGTCTCGGCATCGCGTAAGCGGCATCGCCGCTTTTCTCATCTTCCTCCTCCTCGGACGAGGAGGCCGCGTCAGTTACCAAAGTATGAGGAACTGATGTGGCAACAACTATTATTGGCGGTAGTAAGCCGGCTCAGGCCTCTTCCCCGCCATAAAATGGAAGTCACCAGAGCGGCGAAACAACCCCGCAGCGGGTCGAGGAGCCTGTTCCCAGGCCGGGTTGTTCGGCCTATTCCTGCTGCCCCACCAATCCTGGTGGAACCGCCTCCGCCTCAGCCGACAGTTGGGGCACCGCGAAAGTTCACGGTCGGCCCATGGCCTCCCCATAGGCTGTCGGTCACTCCACGCCCGATAAGCCTTGGCACGTGGAGGAGGCTCAGGCTCCAGGCAGCTAATTCGACGATTCGTCGGAATCGGCGACTCCTCCCTGTTCTCCAAGCGCCTTGACTTGGAGTCCTCTGGGGGCAGTCAGTGGACAATAGCCCTTCGTCCTTCCTTGACTTTAGGCTCATCTCAGAATCCACTGGGATGAAGCTTGAACCCGTGTCCAACGGGCCAGATATCCCTCACTGAGATTCTGGACCGAGGATTCTCCCACGGAGCCTTTCCGTGGCTGAGGCCATTGTCGGCCCGGCCTGGAATTATGGCAGCGTCCGGCTTCCTGTCCTGCGCCCGGCCAGGATGGCCAGAAGTATGCGTCCTCACGGCTCTCTGTCCGGCTTCTCCGAGCACCCTCGGCCGAGGGGTTGGTTTCGACAGTGTTTTCACGCCTGCCGCAATGCGAGGGACGCGGGACAAACCGCCCGGCCAAAGAGTCCAAGAAGTTGGACTAGGCGCGGGCTAAAAGTGTATGCTGCCTCCTCACTTGGCCTTTGGTCAGGCCAGTTCGGCCGTCCTCATGGCGCATTTTTCCCATGCCCTGTTGGGCCCCTGGATGAGGTCATCCTCATCTTCCTGCCGACCTGCAGACCATAGTTAAGCAGGTGCGGGACCAGGGCAGGGCAGTAGCTAGCAGCAGCTCCAGACTGCTCTGGATATTGGGGACTCTGCGCCCGTCAGTGGTGGCCGCTGTGGCTATGCGACGGCGGGCGTGGCTGAGGATATCTACTTTCACCTCGGATACCCAGCACAAGCTTCATGGACGCCCTTCTTGGGAACAGACCTTTCGGCCCTGGAGTGAAGGCCACCTCAGAGGATCGAAAAGTCCAATGCCACTTGGACTCGCGGTCTCGTCTGCGAGAGGGACAAGGGCCGTAAGCCCCAGCCTAGCTCTTCGCCCTCTGCTCCCTTCGCCAGGTCCGCCCAACAACAACAACGTTAGGCCAGCAGGCTAGACCTTGGTATTCCAAGCCCAAGCCATCAGCTTCCTCGAATAGGAAGCAAGGAGGAAAAGGCCCTGGTGGTCCTCGGCGGTCCTTCCTCCAAGCCTGCACAGTGACGGCTGAGGGTGTTGCCCATCCCGCCACTCGCTCCTGGTTCCCCCGTGGGACGGCCCGACACTTCCTTTCCGCCTGGTCCGCTGTTACCATGGACAGGTGGGTTCTGAGGTGGTGGGAAGAGGCCTGCCTCGAATTCGAGCAGGCTCCGCCCTTCAGAGCCGCCACACTGCGGGGGCTTGGGTCCCAGAATTTAGAGGCTCGTCGAGCCGACATCGCCCTTCTTCTTCAAAAGGGGGTGATAAAAGAGATAGAGGACCCACCATCAGAACCAGGGTTCGTGTCCAGGTACTTCCTGGTCCCGAAACGGACGGGGGGCTGGCGCCCCATACTAGACCTACACGACCTGAACAAGTTCCTAAGGTCTCGAACCTTCAGAATGGTCACTCTGGCTCAGATAATACCATCTCTGGAACACGGCGTGTGGTTCTGCTCTCTGGACTTCCAGGATGCGTTCTTTCACGTCCCTATCCGTCCGTCTCATCAGAGATTCCTCCGCTTCAGGGCGGAGGGATCCCTCTTCGAGTTCCAGGCCATGCCCTCGTCGCCTCGTCAGCTCCCAGGGTCTTCACCAAATGCATTGCAGTGGTGACAGCATTCCTGGCGCCGAGGGTCCGGGTGTACCTACCTGGACGATCGTTGATAGCAGCCCCTCCAGACAGGAGGTGGGAGCGGTCCAGGATCTGGCCTCGGTTTGCTCTCAACTCGGCCTCCTGATCAACGAGGCAAGTTGGAACCTCGAGCCAAGCAGGTGATATCCTTCATCGGGCAGAGCTCGCACTCTTCGAGCCAGAGCACGGCTCCGGCGGACAGGGCCGAGGTTCTTACCTCCTTTGCCCAATCATTTCTGGTTGGGCACCGCACCGCCTGGGACTTCCCATGACTCCTGGGTTTCATGGCGCCTGTACCAGCGTAGTCCGCTGGGCACGCTGGCACATGCGCCCTCCAGTGGGGACTGGCCAGCCAGTGGTCACAGCGCTAGATCCTCTGGACCAGCGTGTGGGACGACCCAGGAGATGTGGAACGCTCTCCAGTGGTGGACCGTTCCGTCCCATCTGCAGGAGGGTATCCCGTTTAGTCGCCTTCGAGCCGACGGTCTCTAACGACCGACGCCTCTTTGATGGGTTGGGGTGCCCATCTGGGGAACACTGAGTGCACGGCCTCTGGTCCCCGTGGGAGTCCCGATGCCATATCAACCTGCTGGAGCTCCGTGCGGTCCGCCTAGCTCTCACCGCCTTTGCTCCCTTTCTCCGGGGTCAAGTGGTCCGGGTCCAGACGGACAATATCACGACCATGTACTTTCTAAACCGCCAGGGCGGGACGCGCCCATGCTCTTATGCAAGGAAGCTCTCCGCATCTGGTCACTATTGCGCAGCCTGGAGGCGGATGTCCTGGTTATTCATGTGGCAGGAGCCTCCAACACCCTGGCCGATGCCCTGAGCCGGATAGGGGCTGCATCGCACGAGTGGTCTCTCCTGCCAGAGATAGTAGAGGACCTGTTCTCCCATTGGGGCACACCTCTGGTGGATCTGTTTGCCTCCAGGAGAACGAAGCTGAGGCTGTTTTGAGCCCGCCTCAGCAGGGCTCGCTGTGGGGATGCCTTCGAGGCCGCGTGGACCGGCCTCTTTTCACGCCTTTTCCCCCATTCCCCTGATTCACAGGGTCCTGCTGAAAGCGAGGAGGGACAAGGCGCAGGTGATTCTGATAGCCCCAGACTGGCCTCGCCAGTTCTGGTACCCAGATCTCCTCATTCTAAGCTCCAGGACTCCGAGGCAGCTTCCAGCTCGCCCGGACCTGCTCTCAGTCAATCAGGGGAAGGTGTTCCATCTGGACCTTCAATCCCTGCACCTGACGGCCTGGTTCCTGAGCGGCTAGAGTTCCAGGCCTTGGGTCTTTCCGACGAGGTCCTCAACGTCGTTGAGGCGTCCCGTAAGGAGTCGACCAGGAAATGCTATGCCTTCAAATGGAAGAGGTTCTCCATTTGGTGTCAGGATAAGGGTTTGGACCCTTCTGTGTCCTGTGGCAAGCATTTTGGACTATCTATGGTCCCTATCTAGTCAAGGGCTTAGGTCGACGACCCTTAAGGTGCACCTGGCAGCCATTTCTGCTTACCGGGCGCGGGGCAGTCAGCAGTCAGTGGCGCAGGAGAAAGTGGTCGGGCGCTTCTTTAAAGGCCTTGATCACATTTCCTCCAGTGCGGGAACCCCCACCTGGTGATTTACTGCTGGTACTGGCAAAGCTCATGGGCAAGCTATTCAAACCAATGCACAGGTGGTCTCTCCCACCTGTCGTGGAAGACCGCTTTCTTGGTGGCTATCACGTCAGCCAGAAGGATGGGAGAACCCAGGCGCTTAGCATCGAGTCTCCTTACCTGGTCTTCCACAGGGACAAGGTTGTCTCACGCCCCACCCGAAATTCCTTCCGAAGGTGGTGTTGGAGTTTCACCAATCAGGTGTTGACTCTGCTGGTGTTCTACCCCAATCACACCTCGAGGTCAATATAGGCTCCATACTTTGACCCTAGAAGGGCGTCTTATTATAAGGAGATGACGGCTGAAATTCGGGAGAGTTCACAGCTGTTTGTCACCCACGCTGAAGCCGCACCTGGCAGACCTGCAGCTAAGCGGACGATAGGCAGATGGGTCACCTCCTGCATAAATCTCAGCAGGAGTTGGCGGGCATGGAGCCTCCCAGAGGATAAGAGCTCATTCTACCCGCCATACTGCTGCATCGGTGGCTGCTTCAGGGACGTCCCTATCCAGGAAATCTGCAGGGTGCTACCTGGAAGTCAGCACACACCTTCATTACCCACTACCACATCGACCTTGAGTCACACCGGCATGCTGGTTTGGGGCCTCAGGTTCTCAGTCTCTGTTCCCAAGTAGTATATAGGGGTGTCGCTTGCCTCCCTCCTCCCGGAGAACTGCTAGGAGTCTGCCAGATGGTGTGGATGAACAACATATCCATGTCCTAGAAATACAGGTTACTCACCTGTAGCAGGAGTTCTAGGGATGGTATATGTTATCCACTGCAGGCTCCTACAAACCTCCCGGCTTGACGCACAACCTGAGCTTCCAGCGGGCCAGATCTGGCGCCATGGGGCGGAGCCAGAGTTTTACCACCCGGTGGGTGGGAGGAGCTATCTTGAAGACCTTCCGGCAAGATTTAAAGCGGCAAGGAACCTGCCAGATAGTGTGGATGAACAACATATACCATTCCTAGAACTCCTGTTACAGGTGAGTAACCTGTATTTGTGTAACCCCCAGGTGGCACTATCCCAAGGGCTACTACCCCTGCCTGCTTGGCTAGTAGCATGTTAAGGGGCCTGAGTTCTGAAATGGGTGCCTCCACCCGGAGGTTAGGGTTGGTAGTGGTCAAGCTAACCTGGGCAATAGTTCCTCCGGGACCCTGTAACCTCTTTCTTTACTAGTGGCTGGAACAATACATAATAATCACTTTCATAATTTCCTGATACACCACACAAGTACCCACACTGTTTGCAGTTACCACCAGGGCTTTTCTCTGGCTCGGCCCTGGGGACCCCCTGTAAAACAAGGTTATACACAGTAAATAACAGCAGTACAGTACTCTTGCACAAACTGGAACCACAGTCAGGGTAAATGCAAAAAAGAGTTAGATCTGATATACTTAAGGGGCTTTAACAAGGGTAATCAGGTTAATTTGCTTAAAGGCTCTATCAATCGAACAGTTATACTTGCAGTTCAGGGTCCATAAACAGTCACACACTCTGGGTACCCAGATGGAGAATGGTGGGCTAGTCAGGAATGTTGCAGCTGGTTGGGGCCCTGTAATGGAATAAAACAACATGCACAACATACACTATTTGTAATCCGGAGCCAGAGGGCTCAGTTCATGAAAAGAAAACAAGATAATCAGATGACACACTTTTAGATTAGGCTATTGTTGCAGGGAGCTACCCTGATGATTACTCATATACCCAAGACTGGACACAGGCTGGACGAAAATCGAGACAGCTGGTGGTTAATCTGGCGTGCAAGGAGAAGCAGGGCCCACACGATTCGCCGAGGTGTCATTCCTGTTCAAGCGTGGAGGGGAAGGGAAGGGGAAATTGTTTAACCAGGAAAGGCACACTAAGCCAAAGCTTGTTTCCAGGTGTGACCTGGGAGCACAAGGAAGTTAAGTGAATTGCTCAGGGTCACACAGTATGCAAGTGGGGGCTATAGGATTCAAAGCCCAGTCTGGTCTGTTGGATGTCACCAGATTTGCAGCTCAGAGCCTTAAACCACTGTGCTATACTGCCTCCAGTGGAGCAGGGGGCTGATTCCAAGGCATGCCTCTCGTTGGTGGCTTTCTCTGTGCAGTGGGGTAGTCTGGCAGGGCCAGCGTGGCATGGCCCAGGCCGGATGGAGATGAACACAGATTCAGTTCGATTAGGCTGGATAAAGCTTCCAGCAAGCGGAACACAGTTCACACAGTAGGGAACCAAATCACGACCCACTTTCAGCACACAGTACATTTACATGTAAGGAAATTCTACTGTACCAGGCAAACTGCTCTCCGGTCACGAATGCAAAGTCTCTGCACAAACCGGGGATTCAGAAGCAGCTGGAAATCCTGACAGGCCAATCGCATTCAGCACATCTTCAGTCTTCTTCAGGTTAAAGCCTGGTCACAGTCCAGTGGCTTAAATAGTCCTCACAACTCGGATTCAGTCCAAATAGACTCTTATTTTCCCTCTCATGGACAGCAGGCAGACAGGCAGGCCAAAACTCAGCCCTTTTACAGTTCTCCCATGCAAAACTACACAGAACTGTTGCTCAAAATCACTTGAGCTGTTACTTCTTGACTTCTCAGCTCAAAACTGAAACTAGCTGCAGCAGCCTGGGAAATTCCCCAAGATCCAAAAGGTTCGGTTGACTGATCCTCCTGTCAAGTCACAACAAAGGCTCCTCCTTCAGGTGCAAAAAGGCGCAAAGAGCCCAAAACTACAATTCCTACAGATTTTGACTCCAGACAGCTCCTGTAGTTCGGTTCCATTTTAGGTCCCACCAGTACTGATTGGTCCAGTTTGCAGTCCAGGACCAAGATAGAGGAGATGAACAAAACAGTACTTGCTGCAAAGAAGGCAGGTTAGACAAACTACATTATCATTATCACTATAAATGATTATCAGCAAATAATTACATCTTTCAACAAAGTTCCCTCTCAGTTTATGACTGCAACCCAGGCAGCTCTTAAAGAGACAGTACACAGAGGCTATACAGGCACTCTCTGGCAATCACATTTAAACTGCTAAAACGCAGGACACCAGCCTGGCAGTGAGCATTTAGGCAAGCTCGAGGAAGACTTTTTGGGAACCTCCATTTGTAGGGGGGTTACACCTGCATCTGTTAGCCAAACTATTCTTGGAACACTGCTGCTGGCATAAAGAAAGAGCAACTATCCACTGTGAAATCATTGCCAGATACTGGACTTGATTTCCCTGAGATCTGTGGTTATTTAAAAATGTGACATTTTCATTCTTCTTTTAATAATGCAGTAATAGTGGGGCTTATCAGTGAGTGTAGTCAGGTGACTTGTGCAAACCACAGATATTTTTATTTAGTTTTTGTTGACCAGGTAAGTGCACTAGACAAATCCTGCCTATTTTCAGGCACGTCCCAGGGGAAGGGGGATAAGGATGAATGCCAACTGACCTTGAATTAGATTAAGCTGTTGGTGGTATTTTTAGTGAATGAGAGAAATTTGGCCAGGACACCGGGGAAATTCCCATACTCTTTTCGATAAGTGCCATGCGATCTTTAACATCCACCTGAACTACCACCAATCCAGGCAGATGGGACCTCGGTTTAACATCTCATCCGAAAGACAGCACGTCAGAAGTGCAGCACCCCTCTCATGCTGTACTACAGTGTCAGTACTGGGATATTAACCCAAGTGCCAGATGTGGGAACTGAACCCACAGCCCTCTGATTTCCCAGCTTCAGAGGCGAGTGTGCTACTTACTGAGCCACTGACACTGCAAATGTACATGTAACCCCTAGGTGGCACTATCCCTTGGGCTACTACCCCTGCCTGCTTGGCTACCAACAGGTTAAGTGGCCTGAGTTCTGAAACGGGTGCCTCCACCCAAAGGTCAGGGTTGGTTTGGTTACTCTAACCAGGCCACAGCCCTTTGGAACACTGTGACCCCCCCTTATCTCCCACTAGTGGCTCACACTGTACACAACAGTGACTTTCCAGTACCCCAGATATGCAGATCACATACACTTGTACTTGGCACTTACCCCCAGGACTGGTTCCTTCAGCTTGACTCTGGGGACATCCTGTAAAATAAGGTGATGCAGTACAACAGCAACAATGCAATATCTTCAGCATAAACTGACACCACAGTCAGTGTAAATTGCAGAAACAAATAGATCTGATTTATTCAGGGGTCTGTAACAAGGAGAGGGGGGAATAATCAAGTTAATTAGCTTGAACACATTAATAATCACACTACTGTGCATGCACTTAGAGTCCAGCTCAGTCACACTGTCTGGGTACCCAGGATGGGTGAAAAGGCTAGCCTGGACCGATGCCTGGGGTAGGCCAGCGATGCAGCTGGTTGGGACCCTGTGATGGAGAAAGAACAGGCACACACAATTTGTAATCTGGAGCCGGAGGGCTCAGTTCGTGGAAAGAAAAGCACAAAACAATCAGATGACACACTTTGATTAAACAAAAGTTGCAGGGAGCTACCCTGATAATTACTCACGATACCCAGGCTAAACACAGGAGGGCTGATGGATGCAATGTCTGGATTGCCAGAAGAGACAGGGCCCACACGATTTGCTTTGGCGCTAGTCTTGATCAGGCAAGGAGCAGGAGCTGGTCCCCAGGCTGGTCCCTCGTCGATGGATCTTTTCTGTGCAGCAGGGTAGTGAGACAAGGCCCTCATGGCTGGGCCTATCTGCGTCAGGCAGCACGGATTCAATCCGAGATTTTGCTGGGCAGTAGCTTCCAGCACTATCACACAGCTCACAGCAATGGGAGGAATCAGGTTGTGATCCCCATCCAGCACATAGCACATTCATATGTAAAGAAAGTTTACTGTACCACGCAAACGACTCCTAGGTCTCAATCGCAAAATCACTGCTAAACCCGGGAGCACTACAGTAGCTAAAGTTCCTGACAGGCCGATCATGTTTAGCAAAATCTTCGGTCTTCTACAGGGTAAGCCTGGTCCCACAGCAGCTTGCTTCGTTCTCTACGAATTCGGATTAAGTCCAAAAAAGTCCTCTTCTCCCTCTTCAGGACAGTAATCAGGCTAGCAGGCCTACAGACAGGCATTCCACAGTTCTCCCGTGCGAACTACGCTACAAATGGCCACTCGAACACTCGGAGATGCTGCTCCTTCAGCTTCTGACTCGAATCTCTTTTTCTACCCATGCTTCAGGGCATATCGGCAATCAGCTCGGAGGCACAGTCCGAAATTGCAGCCCCCCTTTTTTTCTCCAAGGCAGGAGAGCTGTTGGCAAGCAGGCCAGACTTAGCCTTCCCGCCAAATCTCCACGCTACCCCGTCGGGCAGCAGCTCTACAGACTGGAGCTCCTCAATCTCCAAACTGCAACTCACTTCTGACCCTCAGTGCAGGCAGTTAGGGAATTTCCCTTAGGTCCAAAAGATTTGATTGGCTGGTTCCTCTGTCAGTCACAACACACTCCCCCTGTTGGTGCAAAAAGGCGTCAAGGAACCAAAACTACATTTCCCAGAGTCTGGCACCATAAGCTCCACTCTGACAGGCTCCATTTTAGAGTCCCCACATACTGATTGGTCCAATTCGGCAGTTTGGGACCAAAATGATGGACTGAACAGAAACAGTCCATGCTGCAAGAAAGGCAAGCTAGACAAACTAAATTTTCACGATTACTCTACATATTTATCAGCAATTAGTTACAGCTTTCAGTAGGGCTCCCTCGGCGCCACTAGCGACAGCGGAAACAGAGTGAAAATCCAGCAGCTCGAGCAGGACTCGAGCAGGGAAACACACAGTCCTTCCTTGAGATTAATTATACTGCAGTCGGGCAGCTCTTGAAGAGACAGATGCAGAGGCACTTAGGCACTCTTATACAATTTCTTTTTAAATCAGCGAAAACACAGGACACCAGCCTGGCAAAGGGTATTTAGGCACACCCATGGAAGGCTTTTCGGTGACCCCCATTTGTAGGGGGATTACATACAGAAGATCACTGAGCTGTTTAGCCTACAGTAAGTATTTACATAAACAAAATATCCACAGGGGGAAATTGCCTGTATTCAGCTCTGCTGTTACATTGGATCGAAAGGCATTTGAACAATCCAGTTTTGGCAGTGGGTTGGTGACTGGGGAGAGGGTGTGTGTTTATTTTAAGATTTTATTTTCTTTGTTATTGTAATTTTACATTCTGTTGACTAAGGATAATCCAACTCAGATGCAACATCTCATTTCTAGCTGGGCTGTGCTTCTACCAATTTTACGGCTTTGTGAATGGAAGCAGTGGGAGATGAGGTGTCTTGCTTAAGGTCAAGCGGTGAGCAATTGGGTCTAACTGGGATTTGAACCGGGACTGTCTTGGTTCACAGGCATTTGCAGTAGCCCAGTGAACCAC